>JASDQU010100803.1:0-15667 GCA_032191745.1 Picea mariana | reverse complement strand
GAATCATTCTAGAAAAACATTTATTTCTAAAATGGTGAGATGACCTGTAAATAACATACCTTAGAAAACATCATCAAAGTAATTTATCCTCCTTTGAATTTCGGCCTTCTTTGCTTCACCTTCCCTCTGAAATTCAACTTAGATATCCTTTGGTTACCTAATTCACTTGTAGACATTCAATATGCTCAAGTGTTATAAAAAATGAGAGACCCTTTCCTCTTATTTATACTTTCTTGTAGCTTCCTCAAGGGGTGACCTTCTAACCATCCTAATTCACTTTCCTTATTTTAGGGATAACCCACTTCTAACCACTTGTCCACTTAGTAATTTCTCCATTAACTTTATTATTTAAATAATTTCTTTTGTATCCACTTTGAATTATAGAAAACTCATCACTTCATTTGATTATTTAAATTACCTTCTAACCATCTTAACCCACTTTCCTTATTTTAGGACTAACCCACTTCTAACCATTTGTCCACTTAGTAATTTATCCATTAAATTTATTATTTAAACAATTTATTTTGTATCCACTTTGAATTATAGTACACTCATCACTTCACTTTATTATTTAAATAATTTCTTCTTTGCAACCACTTTGAATACTTTGACCTTTTGGAGCTTCTAGATGACTCATGAGGGTTCTCCAACTTCACATGGCCATAAATCTCTAACCGTGAGGAGTTATGTGACGTTCCACATACCACTGGAAATGCCATGACATGTAATATCCATCTAGAATAGTATTTCTTGCAAATATATCAAAACTCATATSATTATCCATCAAACAAACTTGGGTCCATTACCCAAACCTTTGTGCTACTGGAATTTGCTACAAGACTTTCTTCAAGGGTTGACATCAATGACAACCAAMCTAATAAATCAACAATATCCCCCTTTTGCATTGATTACAACACTCTAATGCAATATTGAATTCATATCACTCATGMTCCCCCTGTTACCATCGCTCCCCTTGGAACCATGCCTCTATGTTCTTTGTCCAAACATTTACCTTTGCATCTGATAAATCTCTCCCCCTTTGTCATCAATGGCAAAGGTATATTTTCATCCGGGGTTGCTCCCCCTAACTGAACTCTTTTTGAAATTGATCTCCCAACCTAAACTGTCCACTTTATGGTGATTTTTCATGTAAATCTAAGACATACAAGATAAGCATTCAATAACATTCATTTTGGAGTAGAAATTACTCTGAGTCTCTAGCAAAGATACTCAAAGGATTCTCTTGGAACAGATTTTGTAAAGATGTCTGCCACTTTTTATTTTGTACCCACATATTCAACTCTGATGTTATTCTCTGCAACATGTTCTCATAGAAAGTGATACTTTATCTTGGAGTGCATCACCGGGTTCTTTGAGATACTAATGGTGTTTGTATTATCACAATATATTGGAATGGGATCATCATACTCAACATGTATATCTGTAAAAGTTTGTTTCATCCATAGAACCCGAGTACAACATCTTGCTGCTGCAATATACTCTGCTTCGGTTGTAGATAAAGATACTGATGATTGTTTCTTTCTTAGCCAAGATACTAAACACTCACCCAAGTAGAACGTTGCTCCACTAGTGCTTCGTCGGTCATTAATGCAACCTGCCCAATCTGCATTTGTGTAGGCAATAAGTGATAGATCCTTTCCTTTTGGATACCATAATCCAAACTCTTTTGTTCCTTTGAGATATCTGAAAATCCTCTTCACTGCTGATACATGTGATTCCTTTGGTGCTGCTTCAAATTGTGCCACCTGTCCAACTCGCTGCATTACATCTGGTCTGGATGTTTCCACATATAGTAATATACCAATCATTGACCTGTATTTCCTTTGGTCTGTAGACTTTGAATCATTATCTTTTCTCAACTTGCAACTGGTTTGCATAGGAGTGGTAACTGGTTTGAAAGATTCCATTCTGAACCTCTTTATCATTTCTCTGATATACTTAGTTTGAGAAATAAAAATTCCTTGGTTGCTTTAATGTATCTGAAGACCTAGAAAGAAGGATAGTTCTTCGAATAATGACATTTAAAATTCATTATGCATATCCTTTGCAAATTTCTAGCTTAATCTGTCATCATTAATTCTAAAATTAATATCATCAACATAAACTTCAATTAATAAAATACTATCTTGAGTTACCTTAATGTAGAGGTTGTTTGCTGCACTTCCTTTTCTGAACCCTGCCTGTTGTAGATATTTATCCAGTCTAGAGTACTATGCTCTAGGAGCCTATTTTAGACCATACAATCCCTTCTTCAATGTACACACATAATCTGCATTCTCTGACTACTGAAATCCTTCTGGTTGTTCAATGTAGACTTCTTCTTCAAGTTCCCCGTTCATAAAATCTTATTCCATGTCCATCTAATACACTTTAATATTCTTGGAGCATGCATAAGCTAAAAGCAATAATATTTCTTCCATTTTGGCAACTTCTCTTTTGATTTAGCATTTTCTTCCAAATGTTCTGAAGTGCTTCACATTTGTTGGTCTTCCTTTCCATAGCCTGTAGGGAGTTTTATCATTGTTTTTTCTAAGCATTACTATGTTTTGAATGCGAATTGTTGTATGCACTGCATGTGTCCAAAAAATATCTATCAATTTGGAATCCATTAGCATTGTTCAATCCATTTCCTGTGTAATTAACAACCATAATGTTCCTTTGTCTCTAAACAACTCTTTGAACCAATCTATGAATCCATACTCTCATCCATTGTCATATATTTGTCCAAAACTGCTAAGTGTTCTTACAAATCCATCTATGTCCATACTGTCCCAGACTCTACTACACAACTGTCCATCATGATGACCCATTTATTACTATACTATCATGAAGTATTCACTACTACAACTATCAAACTGTACTTCTGCTAACTAACTGCTTTGGATCTATCTACTCAAACTCTGCAAGATGCTTGAAGGATGGTTCTTTGGTCTATCACAGCTATTGCATAGACTCCCCATGTCTAAAATTCATGTTAACTGGGAGACTCTAAGTCGGATGGCTCATAACAATTCTTTCTCTGATGAGTATTCTTCATTATCTTCATCGGTAGATTCCTCATCTTTCTTAGATTTGACTTCTTTCTTTCTATCTGTGGATTCATATTTCACTACAATGCCTAAAAGTACAATCTCTTGAACTTGTTCCTTATTTACCTATCCTTCTTTTCTTTCATTTATTTTCCAAACCTTTTTGTATTTGACATCTTTATTTTTCTCTGTAGAATTTTTTTCATCTCGTTTTATTGCCAATCTTGCAATCTCTGGGACCTAGTCTTTTTTCACATGTTCTTCATGTTTTGTTATCCATACTTTCTTATATATGATATCAATGTTCTCTTTCATGGAAGTATCGATCATGCTTCTATAATCACTAGCTATATGTCCATAGTTATGACATTTGTAACATTCAATGTTACGTGGGGGCACATAAACATTTCTTGCTTGAACGTTTTTATAATCCCTGCAATATGCAACCTTGTGTCCAAAATTAGTACAATAAAAACAATGACCATAAAAGAAATTTTCATACCTTGGAGTGAATGATATTCTTTATGGTGTAGTCCTTCTGAATTTTTGTCTTGACTAATCATGATCATGATTGAAGCTTCTTTGTGGCTTGAACATGGATGGTCTTCTTGAAGATGTATCTTTAATAGTTTTCTTAGATTCTAGTTGACTATGATTCCTTCCTTTGAGTACTTCTGCATAACTCTTTCTATTTTCTTCATTATTCCTGTCTAACAACCTAGAGTGCTTCTCTTCATTCTCTATAAATGATGTGGATGTTTTTGTCTCTTCAACGTTCTTGTTGAGCTTGACGATTTTACTTCTCAATGTGACAACTTCTTCTTCAAGCTTCTCAACCTCTTCTTCTTTCTTCATTATCTGAGACTTCATGACTTCTTCCATTATTTTCACTTCTTCAAGCTAGATTTTTAATGTGATTATTTCTTCTTCAAGTCCTTTCTCTTCTTGACCAAACTCTGCCTCAAGATGGTTTAGATCATTAGTTCTTTCCTTAAGATGATCTGTCAATATATTTTCATTCATTTTTGTTTCTTCCTTCTGTGTTGCTATGTTGGTTTCCAAATACTGCTTTTGATCTTTAAGATTTTATTCGATCTTTTTGGCTTCTTCTAGCTGAGTTCTTAAGTTCTTGATGACCTGTTGGGCTTCTTAAAAAATGTGAGCACGTTCCTTTTGTTTCATCAATTATTTATTGAATGACTTATTTTCTTCTCTTTATTTTCTTAGTTCATCTAAAACACTTATCAATTCTTCTTCATAATTGTCTTCTTTTTCAATTAGTTTTTTTGTCTCATTTACTTCATGGAATTCTATTTCAAGATATCTGTGTTTTTCACAATTAAAGCAAAATAACATACCTTTGTTGATTATGTACTCTTCATATTCTGAATCTGTTTGACATGGTGAACATATTTCTTCTTGATGTGTACCTGCATCTTCTTTGTCATTTTCTGAATCTGCGATGGGTGAAGAATATATATCATGTAACTTATCCCAAATTTTTTTGGTTGATGAACATTTACCAACCTTTTCTCTTACTGGATTAGGTAATCTTTCCCAGATGAAATCCATTGCTATTTTTTTATTCTTATTCAATTCCTTCTTGGTTGCAGTCTTTGCCCTTTTTGAATTATCATATCATGTAACGAGTGATAACCAAATATAATACCCCTGTGCCTGTAAAAATAATTTCATCCTTCCACTCCATAGCTCGTACTTTAAACCATTCTGACAATTAAATCATGGTACTATATTCTCATAATAATCTATGGTCTCCTTCCAGTGGTTAAACTGTTTCATGAAGGAACCTGCTTTGATACCAATTGTTGGATTATTGAGAGGGGGGGGTGAATCAGTAATAGAGTAATTTAATCCTTTTTAACCATAAAATGTAAGTGTTATATCAATGTATCTTTATCATCCAATAGTTGCAGAGTAAATAAACAATGAAAAAATGAGAAATCATACACATACACAGTACACCGGTGTTTTTACATGGAAACCCAAAGTGGGAGAAAACCACATAATGTTTTTTCTTATATGTATTTAAGAATTACATTCATTGGAAGCACCAAATTCCTTTGTTTTCTTGCTGCAACTGGAAGGAGGCTCCAACCCCCTAGTTTCTCAGGCTACAACTTGAGGGAAGCTCCAACTCCCCAATTCTTTGGCTACAACCAGAAGGAAGCTAAAACCCCCTATGTTCTCCGGCTACAACTAGAAGGTGGCTACAACCACCTTTCCTTGCCCCATCCAACCACCCTGGCGTGGAAGTAAAATGATGGAACCATTGTCACACTATCACTGTGAGATATACTATTGTGAACCTATACCAATCAACCTGCAATCAACCTGTAACAACCTGTACCAATAACCTATGCCAAAATGTACCATACACCAACTTGTACCTCAACCTGTACCCAAAAAAAATGCATCAACCATGCACCAAACCTATACAAATAACTTGTCATAATAACATGTCCAAACAACATGTAATCAACCTGTACCATAAACAATTGCATCAACCATGCACCAACCTATTCATCAATCTGTACCATCAACAAGTGCATCAACCATGCATCGAATATGTACCAATCATGCATCAAATACACATAAACTATGACTCATCAATATGTACCAACATCATCAACTATACACCTCATGTATGTGCCAACTCATCAACTACTTGTCTCAACCATGTACCTAACATGTACCTCAACCAAAATCCCTCATCAGTGTCATCATCCAAAACTGATTTGTAACTATGTAATAGACCTAGTGTATATGATCACATACCTGTAAACCTTCCTTAACTTTAACAACAAGAGACTAGCATTTTCATCAAACTTTACTTTAGTCTCAAATGACTAATTTTGGATTACTCAACAACCCTAACTTGAAATAATCATAACTATGTACCTGTAATCAATAAATATCTAAAATTGATACACAATGTTCTTCAGTGTCTTTTATGTAATTCATCCAGATTTCACTACTTGGAACATCTCAGAAAATGAGTTATAGAAAAAATGGCATACCTTGTTGAATTTTGGCTTATTCTAGAGAGCGAACTTGTAGAGCGTGCCCCACACATAATGTTTGTTGTAGGGATATGAAAAGGGTACAAAGAATACTATAGAATGTACTATAACCAATACATTTGGTCTTACTGAATTTGGATCTGTTATGAAGAAGTTATGATGTTTTTACCTGAACACCTGTTTTAGACTAGTTTCAGGACTAGCCACAAACCCTATTTTCCACGTAGTGTAACTCCAAAAATACAACGACCCAAAAGCTGAAATTTTTATCACAACTACTTAGATATGTTTCGTCAATGGCCTCCAAATTTCACTGTTTGAATCATTCTAGAAAAAAAAAATTGCGAAAAATGGTGAGATGACCAGTAAATAACGTACCTTAGAAAGCATCATCAAAATAATTTATCCTCCCTTGAATTTTGGCCTTCTTTACTGCACCTTCCCTATGAAATTCGGCTTAGATATCATTTGGTTACCTCAGTCACTTGTAGATATTCAATATTCTCAAGTGTGATAAAAAATGAGAGACCCTTGCCTCTTATTTATACTTTCATGTAGCTTCCTGAAGGGGTTACCTTCTAACCATCTTAACCCACTTTCCTTATTTTAGGGCTAACCCACTTCTAACCACTTGTCCACTTAGTAATTTATCCATTAACTTTATTATTTAAATAATTTCATTTGTATCCACTTTGACTTATACTACACTCATCACTTCACTTTATTATTTAAATTACCTTCTAACCATCTTAACCCACTTTCTTTATTTTAGGGATAACCCACTTCTAACCACTTGTCCACTTAGTAATTTCTCCATTAACTTTATTATTTAAATAATTTATTTTGTATCCACTTTGACTTATAGTACATTCATCACTTCACTTTATTATTTAAATAATTTATTCTTTGCAACCACTTTGACTACTTTGACCTTTTGGGGTTTCTAGATGACTCGTGAGGGTTCTCCATCTTCACATGGCCATAACTCTCTAACCGTGAGGAGTTATGTGACGTTCCACATACCAATGAAAATGGCATGACATGTACTATCCATATAAAATAGTATTGCATGCAAATAGATCAAAACTCATACCATTATCCATCAAATAAAATTGGGTCCATTACCTAAACCTTTGTGCTGCCAGACTTTCTTCAAGGGTTGACATTGATGACAACCAACCCAATTAATCAACAATGAAATCTTAGGAACTATCTTGTATTTCTACATCATTGTACAATGATATGGATCATGCCCCTGTGACTTACAGATCTCACACCATAGTCCTCCTATCAGTAAATGGTTTGGCAATCATGTTTCCATGTACTGCGCGAATGTTGGACACTCATTCTTGTGATGTCCTTCTATCCTACATGCGGTACACCAAAAAGCTTCTCTTTTGTCCTTATCCTTGTTCTAGTTTAGTTGAATTGTTAAAATATTCAGATCCTCCTTCATCTCCTCTATTGTTGGATCTGTCTTGTGATATTGGTTCTCTTCTAGTTGTAAGATTGTCTACAAAGCCTTTACTTAAGTTTGAAACTTGTGTTGTCTCAAAGGGCATTTCAGGAGTGGTAGCAGGGAATTCACAAATAGATGTATATGATACATATCTTTCATGACATACTTCATCTTCCCCTTCAATCATTTGAATCTTTGGTCAATATTCCAGACATATTCTCCCAGTTTTTGTCTAATCTCTATCATCTAATTCATGTACTGATCCTCTGAGCTAGGCTTCTGAAATTAATTTATCAGCAGCTTCTTGATATCCACAATCGTTTTGATTGTTCCTGGTGGACTGTTTTCAGCTAAGCTCATGTACTAATCCAGTGCACGGTATCTTAGTGTTATAGCTAACTACACAAGTTTTGTATCCTCATATATGATCTACTTTGCTTCCCAGATCTTTTCACAGATAAACAAGTGCTTCTCAAGGTCCTTCGATGCCTCTGCCTTGAATTTTGGTAACCTAGTGGTGGGATCATGTCCTGCCATCCTGAATGATGGAATACTACCTATGTGCAGTGTATATCCTTGACTAATGCTTCCTGAAATGGATCCTCCAGTTGTTTCTCCCTGTGTATATGTACTTCATGTTGCATTTCTTCCACTGAAATTTGATTGTCTAAACGGTGGTTTTATTTCTGGTGTATTGGTCACACATGGGTTTATGGGTTCCACACTGACACTGATATGGATAGGAGTTATTCTTTTGGTTCCTACCCTTGGACCTCTTTTATTCCTTTCATACATTACATGCATGATTTCCTCAATCTACTCCACAGCCTGGAGATCCTCTACCTCTTCTTCATCGCTTGCCAAGCCTTCCCTCGCAACTATGGCTCTCTTCTTATTGTTCATCTTGTATTGGTAGGGTGCTCCACTACGCATTCTTCCATATATTACCTTGATCTACTTGATCTGGTCTTCCTCCATCATGAATAGATCCAATGCCTCCTCCTTTCCTTTATCCATCTCTTCCTCCATTTCTTTGTCTCTTTTCAGTGCTTCCCCCCTTCCCCCATGCACACAGGGAATTTTAGTTTTCTAATGCCATTGTCATTACACCTTTGTTATACAGTAATATTTTGATGGAAGTATACAACTATTTTATATACCTACCTCTATGTCCCTTCAGGAACTCTTTCTCTACTGCGTTGGAAGACTTCATAGTATCTACTGCAAATTCTGTGATAAATCTTGCAACAATGTTATCTAACCAGAAATCTACTGCATGTGTAAATTTATTGTCAACTTATTGTAATTGCGCGATATACACATAATTTCACTCTAGATGTCTTATCCGATTTGTAGGGTGGTTGTCTTTCAACCTCAATATCCACTCTTTCAACACATGTGGGAAATCATAGAAACATACTTCATGCAAGTCTCTAAACACTTACTTGTCCAAATATTTGCACGGTGTTAACTTTGGTTTTTTGTTATCTTTATGCGCAAAATCCATCTCCTTTGTTTTGAACCAACTCTTGATCTCCGCCTTCGTTGGGTTCCATGGTCTAAACATCCCCTTTTATAATCTCATTATTTTTAACATTTCCTCTCTAGTTATGACATTCTTTTCCCGATTCTTAAACAGATCTCATTTAGTCAATCCCATTCTATTCCAGCCGGCAACATAACCATTTTTTGGTTTTACTTCTCTCTTGCTAACTTTCCTGGGTTGACACAGATTTAGGTCTATCATGGTTTCCAACAAAACCCCTTTAAAACTATTGGCCCCTCTGGTAAACCAGAAGGCAATGCAGTACACATAGTGCAATGCACAGTCTCACCCGAGATAGTTTTATTGGTGGACGTAACGCTTAAGTGCTTGCAACCTAGGAATGAGTGGGGATATGAGATTAAACTCCATGATCTTCATTTGTTACTTTAAAATTCATCTTATATTGAATACCTTGTCATTCTTATTCATGCATGTAAAATAGTAGATATAACTAGTCATCCACGCATTTGTCTAACATCTAATCATTGACAATAAAGGAAATACACAATATCCAATCACATAACACATGATCTACCATGGTTCAGCCCTCCTGGGCTACGTCCACAAATATTTGGTTGCTCTTCTCTTTTATTATGGTGTTTCCAAAACTATAGTGTTGTCCGCATTACAATTCTCCATCAACCAGGTCGAGATCTATAATGAGATAGACTAGATCACACCATGCTCCTAATCCTGTGATATAACCCTTGAGATCTACCTTATTTCCTCTTCTCAACTCAACAACTTACAAAACATATCAGATTTATAGTCATTCCATCTTCAAACAACATAGTAACGATGACCAACCAACAACTGAACCATATTCGAACAACAACCACCCCTCGACCTAGATCTCCTAGGTACCTACATATACATGTTTTCGTCTTACTAGCCATTACATTCTCTTACAAAAACCCTAACCATAACATGGCTAGGTATTCTTGCATGTGTGCCTCGCATGATTTACTCTTCTGCATGTGCATCTGTCTTGAATGTGTTGCTTTTCCTACATGCGCGTCTATCTTGCACATTTTTTTTTTCCCGCATGTGTTTTTTCCTTACACGTGCTTTTCCCCAAAACTAGGCCTGCGCCCAACACCAGGTCTGACCAAAATTTGAATTTCCAAATGAAATTTATGGTAAATTTCCTAAAGCTTGTTGTTTTTTACCTCTTCCCATGAAGGAATTTGTACAACATGCCACATATCCAATTTTGTGAATATGATTCTAAATTTTTTACATGAGGTACTTTTGTATGTCTTAGATCCCTGAAAATTGCAGTCTAAAAAGTTCTTGAAAGGGAGTTATAGCGAAAATTCCAAATTGACCTATTTGAAACTGATTTCAGGACCATTTAGAAACCATAAATTCCACATGGCATATCTAAGAGAGTATATAGAACCAAATTTGGAAATTTTTATCTGAGGTACTTCTATATGTCTCCTCAAATCCATGAAAAATTTATGATCTAAAAAGTCCCATAAACAAAGTTATAGCGAAAATGCCAAACTAACCTATTTCAAACCGATTTCAAGACCATTCATAAACCCTAAATTCCGTAGGGAATATTTACAAAATTATATCAAACTAAAGTATGAAAATATTGTCCGAGGTACATTTGTATGTCTTCGCAGATCCTTGAAAAATTTGTAGTTTGAAAAGTCCCATAAATGAAGTTATAGCGAAAATTCCAAACTAACCTACTAATTTTAGGACCATTAAAAAACCCTACCTTACACATGGAATATATCATAAATTATAGAAAACCAACATCTAAAATTTTTATCACATGTATCAAGAGATATCACCTCCATTTCCTCAAAATTTCATAGTCTGAAAATTCCCAGAAACAAAGTTATAGCGAAAATGTCAAACTGTCATGTTTGAAACTAATTTCAAGACCATTCAGAAACCCTAACTTCCATAGGTAATATCTCAAAATGTATAGAAAGACAACATCTACAATTTTGACCACATGTTCCCAGAGATCTCACCTCTATATCCTTAAACTTTCATGGTTTGAAACATCCCAAAAAATAATTTATCGCAAAAATGCCAAGATGACTTGAAACTAATTTCACAACTCTCCTCTTTTGGAATGATATTCAATTTGTGCTCATCCACTTCTTCAAATGTTATTACATTTTTCACCCATACACTTTCTCTCAATACTTTCACTTTTTATACTTTATCATAACTCTTCATGAAGGAACATGTTAATTCAAAAATACACTGCACCCATTAATTAAATAATTAATTCCCCTTTCTTATTTCACTTTTCCAGATACCATGGGAAAATACATGGAAACATATCATGGGCTTCCAAACCCATGGGTTTGAAACCACCATTTCACTTTTTACTTTTTCACATGCACCCTTCTTTTTAATATACTTGTAAACCTATATATAAATAAATCTTGGAAATGTTGTGTGTCTTTGTAAAGTCGTAATATGGTGTTAATGATAACATTAATCCTTTGACATCAATGACAATAATTCCAACAGTCTCCCCCCTTTGTCATTGATGAAATCCATACAACAAAACACATAGTCCACCAAGCATAGAAAGAATTTCCCCCCTATCTTCAACTCTCTCCCTTTGACATTATTGGCAAAGGGATGCTCCCCTTGAGCTTGTGCTTCTCCTTAAGCGGTTAGTGATGAAATGGATATTACTCCCAATTTTTGTTTGTGATATTCAAATGTTTCCTTGGGAAGGGGTTTTGTGAAAATATTTGCAATTTTTTCTTTGGTGAAAATATATTCCAAATTGACATTATGTTATACTACTTCTTTTCTTAAGAAGTGGTGCTTGATTGGAATATGATTTGTTTTCTAATTCATAATGGGATTCTTTGAATTATTTATTTCACTTGTGTTGTCACAAATTATTGATATTCTATGATCATAACCTTAATACATCTCAATGTATGCTTCATCTAAATAACGTTTGTGCAACATGATTTTTCTGCTATATACTCAACCTCTGTTGTGGATAGAGAAACTGAAGATCGTTTCTTTCCCAACCAATACACCAGATTGTTTCCCATAAAGAATACTCCACTTGTAATTTTTCTATCATCAACATTATCTGCCCAATATACATATGTATATGTTGTTAGAGTAAAACCTTCACCTCTTGAGTACTACAAGTCGAAGTACAAGTTTCCCTTCAAATATTTGAATATTATTTTCATTTCTTTCACATGAGTTTCTTTTGGTGTATCTTGAAACCATGCAACCAATCCTACTGCTTGCATAATGTTCGGCCTTGATGTTGTCACATATAGTAGGATACCAATAATTGACCTATACAATGTTTGATTCGCTTCTAAAGATTCATCATCTTTGATCAATTTACAACCTGTGATAATGGGTGTGTTGACTGGTGCACAATATTCCATTCTGAATTTCTTCAATTTTGTCTTAAGAAAACTCATATTGGAGGAAAAAAAATTACATAGCACATAGCTTTCCCCCTTTAATTTGTTCTAACTACAAAAAACTGCTCAAACACGATACAAAAATGATGTAGGAGCATCGTCAGTAGCAAGCGAGTGCGAGTAGCACCAATGCATTTTTGGCACATGTTCAAAGGTGTTTAAATTGTTTTGAAGTAGGATGCGCCAAACATAAATGAAGTAGTTAAGAAAGGGCGTACTTGCAGATTGTAATCAGACCTTGAGCGATCCGCTCTCATCTGTAGTAGGTAGAGGCATTTATGCTAGTAAATGTAAGTAGGTAGAATTAAATTCTAGATTAGACAGTTTTAGGAGCGGAGGGAAAACTGGCTATAGACACCCTCATATGGTATCATTGTAACATTATCAATCGAAGAGAGCATAAGAGAGCAGAAGCAGAGAGCTGTGTAAAGTAAAAACCCATGTACAAAAGTTCTGGATTAATACAAAGATCTTTAGTTCAGACTCATGGTGTTCAATTGCTTTCTGTGTTTGTACATGCTGATTGATATATGCTTGTTACTCTCTGTTATGCATTTGGTTTGATGTGTGAATGTGTGATTTCATATTTAATGTCTGAAATCTGAAGAGAGGGAGAGTAAGGAATGAGTTTCAATTGTTTCTTTGTCTGAGCAAGGGTTTTCCTGCAAGGAGTGCAGTGAAGTTGTCCACAAGGAGTGCGTTGACAAGAGTCTAGAGTTTCATCTCTGAAAGCTCAGAAGAGATAATGTTATTCTCATCCTCGCAGAAGTGCAAGTTAAGCACAGGAGCCGTGCAAGGTGTGCGCAGGTCGGGTGAAATCTCAGAGCTTACAACCTAAGGGAGTTGTTGAAGGAATGTTGTTGCAAAGAGAGTGTGCAGAGTCTAAGAATTCAAATACTTGGAAGTATTTGAAGGGTTGCCACAAGGAATGTGTGCAGGAGTCTTTTTGAAGACTCCAGTTTGTGGTAAAAGCTTAGAAGAGTTAGTGCCTTGAAGTGTTGAAAGGAAGCGTAGTGAATTTATTTTGTAGGTGGACAAGTTCCGTGAAGGAATACCTTGTTCATTTCGCGGAGTTGTCATGGAGGCATTGGACAGTTGGAATTCTCCGTGGAGAATTCACAAAGTCCCGAGAGCCGTCAGATCTTGTAGAGGAGCAAGGAGAGTTACGGAAAGTATTTTCTAAAGTTTAAAGCTCAGAAGAAAAAGAGCCATAGGATCTGAGCCAACAGGGGCCATTGGATCATTCACGTAATCTCATTTCGGGGTTTCGCGAGTTGGAGAACTAAAAGCCTTGCAATAAGATTCGCGAAATCACAAAGTGCGAAGTCCCGAAGGGGCAAAAAGATTTAAAGATCCTGGACAGTGGAGAGTGGACAGGTGGCATACTTGTCGACATGAAGGTCAAACCTTTGTTGACCATTTAGGGGTTTCGTGGGTTGAAGAACTGAAAATTTAGCATCAGGACTCGCGAAGTCACGAAGTCTGAAATTTCAAAAAGGCGGGAAGTTTCATTGTGGGCCAACACTGGGAAACGTGTTAGAATTCAACATTTTGACATATCGGAGGATAATAAGTCGAGACTTTTGTCCCAAAAATATTGAAGTCGCGAGTTGCGATAAGGAGTAACGAGGAGTTCAAGATCTCGACACTTCGGGTGTCGGGATATAAAGGAGGCAGCGCTTGGAGGAGCAAAGTCACGAAGTGCCAAAGCTAGGCATGAGAGATACATGACAGAACCACAAGGTGGGCCCGTGTGATAGATAGGTGGACACGCATCACCTAACAAAAGGAGTCAACACTCCGTTGACTTATCACATCCTTAGAATTCGTGAGATAAGAACATGGGGGCTCGACGCTGAAACTCGCGAAGTGGTGAGTAGTGAGAGGTGCTGGTGTTAAGTCTAGCCAGTGGTCACGCGTGGAGGGCGCTGACAAGGGAAGGAGCCATACCCGTATTCGCATTTCAGGTATTGCGATATTGGGAAGGAAGAGTCGAGAGTTTCGACTCGCTAACTCGCGAGTGGCGAGTTGTGACAAGCACCTTTTGGGTTAGGCCTTAGTCATAGCGTTGTGGTCACACGGAGAAGTGGAGATTGCACCTAGTACTATTTGCACAGGGGAGCTTCCGAAAGGACTTGTGGATCGATTGAATTGAGATTCCAGCAAGGAATCGAAAGAGCCGATTTGGCTCAAAGGAGACAAAGAACGATCCTGTGAGCAGACTTGGGCCCAAGGGTCGGGGAGGTCTGCGTCAATGTGGTATAAAAGCACAAAAATATTTATTTTATTTCTATAGCAGGGAAAAGAAAGATTCACCATGTCGTCGAGAAGAAGAAACAGGCAAACACCCGATCCGCCAGAGGAGAAGGAAATGCCAGAAGAAAGGGGTAGGCAGGTGCTAAATCCAGCCATGGAAAGAGAGATGCATAACATACACACCAGACTCATGGAGGTAGAAATAAAACAGAGGTGCACAGCCGATGTTGGAGATGTCAGTGAATCTAAAAGTGAAGATGAAGCAGGACATGAAGGAGAAGAAGTTGCAGCAGAGGATGCAACAAATGAATGTCTGATTAGGGTGGTTGCAAGAATGAGTGCTAGGGAAAAAATGGACATTCTAGTATATGAGGGAAACCTGGATGTTGAAGAGGTTCTAGACTAGATTAGAGATCTGGACACGTATGTTGACTATGAAGATGTCGAGGAAGACAAGAAGGTCAAACATGCTGTCACAAGATTGAAAGGACATGCAACATTGTGGTGGGATGAACTACAAGCTGACATATGCTGCAAAGGCAAGCAAAAAATCAAGAGTTGGGATAGGATGGTTGCAAAGATGAAGGAAAAATTCCTTCCCAGGGATTACCAGATTACTCTGTTTTGGAGAATGCAGAATTTGAGATAGAAGTTGATGTCAGTGAAGGAGTACACTGAAGATTTCTACAAGCTGAACATTGTTAGGACCACGCTATGCACCTTTTTGCCTATACCTTTTGTCATTATTATACCCTTTATCACTAGTATTTAGACTCACATTATCACCTCACCTGATCATTCCAAGGTATACAACGTCCTTTCTCATTATTATATGCTTAATCTGTTTTGCATAACACTTTACATTACTTTTG
>JASDQU010100802.1:376880-391655 GCA_032191745.1 Picea mariana | reverse complement strand
GAAGAAGGTGAAGAAGACCTCATTGGTGAAGAAGGTGAAGGACCAATATGAGGTTGATGCTCTTGGGGGGAAGTGCTTGTGACTGAAGCACTAACTGCATTTGGGATTACCTGAGTGGAAAACAACCATATCGGTAATCCAATAGTGAGACCTAGAAGGCTCAAAGTAGCAATGTGAGGAGGACCAATGTTTCCATAAGAAGGAAAAAAAAAAGGTTCCCGTGGAGAAGGGGTTCCTTCATTGGTCATTCTAGGAACTGACACCATTAAATAAATATACAATCTAGAGTCCTCTAGGGAAAACAAACAACACACACTAAAAATCTAGTAAGAAAGAAAGCAAACAAAACCTTCTCACAATGAATGCACTAGTTGGTGATGAAATCCAACGTCATGGGAACAAAGTAAGAAGGGGTTGAGATAGAGTGGGTGGAAAATTTACGTTGATTACCTACTTAACAAACTTACACCCTGGTGCAAGCTCCCACACATAATTGTGGGTATAACCTCCAAGGAGCCCAAGTGATTTTGGCCAATGTCGATTCCAGGTACCGTGAAGACTTGCCTCTCCACAGTCACCTTGTGTAAAGACCCTAAAGAGATAGGCCACTAAGGTTACCACAAACAAAAATGATTCCTGGGGAAACATTCGACAGTCCGATCCACACGCAAGGGTAGGGTATCTAGCCCAAAATCAACTTGAGAGGCTTCCACTCATCATTGTGGGTATACCTGCAAGTGACCCCTGTAATACATGCAATCTCTACACGAAGACCAACAAAGCAAGGTGAGTAACCCTACCAGTCTCAATGTGACCTCGTGATTGACCCTTGTGTTATAAGGGCTTCCCAGGACAAAATGTAGTAAGTGGATTTAACTCTCCCTATCACAAGATACTATGTTTGTTTGCAGCTTTGGAAAGTTATCTTTCACACCTATCCCAAAGCCCTACGACTAATCTAATGTAGGTTTGCTACCAGAAAAAATGTCTAATCAATTTGTATAAGCACTTTATTTTATGGTTGTTGTTACTCAAAAGGAAAATGGCATGGACAATATGGTGTTTTGACTGACTCGAAAGTTATGCAAAGAGATGAAGATGAAATCTTTTCATTTCGATGAAAGCTATGCTATGAGAAGGATAAAATGTTTATCATTCCTAGATGCACAATGTCCCAAAACCTATTAAACTCATCAATATCAAGATTCTCAAGAAACAAGAAAAAGGTGTTGTACACCAATGCATGATTCATGGCCCCCCCACATCGGAATTTAAGACCAAAAAATGCCAAGAATCATGCAATTTCGCCACTTCAAATGAAAAGATGCCCCCAATCTAATATAAAGCAAGAAATTAAATCTTTTTGTTTCAAGAATTTCACTAAAAGCAATAATGAACTTTGTTAAAACAAAGAAACCCAAACTAAAAGTTTTCTTTTAAAGCGAACTATTCAGAAGAAATCTGATCTTTCACTAAACAATTCTAAAGAAAACACATGCTTTGTAATTGAAAGACGCTCAAAGAAAGAGACTAATCCTTCAAAACCAAACAAAGAAAATTTGGCTAAAAGCAACTCAAAGAATTTCAAGAAGACTGTAAACAAATCAATACAGTCTCCAAAAGTTCAATCCAACTGATCAAAGCAAAATTGGGCATCAAAAAGACAGGAAGACCTAATCTAAAGCTTTTAAAAATGATTTCATAGCCTGGTAGTGGGCTACAATGAGAGAATTAGGGATTCTCCCAGTCTAGATATAGGCAAGGATTGAGAAGGTCGCACTTAACTGAACAGTAGGGTGCGAACATCAATGATTCTCGCAGGCCACTGAGAGGTACAGTACAAGAAGGGTTGTAATCAAGAAAAATTTGGAAAAAGGACAAAAAATTTGAGTGAACTTTCAGATTCATAGAGTCTGGATGGATCTCCCACAGACTCAGAGACCAGAAAACAAGCAATCAAAGAAAGGGAAGCTAGACTAACTAGGAAACAATCCGTTCCCCAGTGGAGTCACCAATTTTGTTATTTGATAAATCGATAGGTGCGGACACGAACTGATCTCCCTAGATCCACCTAGATCTAGAGCAAAGCACACTAGAACATGGTGCTTTCCTTAAGTTTTAAATATTGAATTTACTAACTAAAGAGGGATGGGTGACATACCATTTAAATGTCGCTTCCTCTCGCCATCGCCATCCTAGATCTGTTCCAACACTCATACAATGATGAACCTGCAAAAGAACACAACCAACCAAAGTGATAGTAATAGCATAAACTCAATATAAACCTATGTATGTGATCAAGGAATCATACAATAAAACACAACAAGCTTTATATAAAATAATCATATTACTGCATCATATTAAATGTGAAAGAGAGATTACAACCGTGGCCTTGATGTCATAAGATCCCTTCCAATTGTCCCTCGTTCCCCACACACTTCCATTCCAAGAATTTTGAGAGCACAGATTTGATAATATTCACAATCTATCTTGACAAAGGAAAAACGCAAAGACACTCCAGCCAAGCTAATAATTCCAAGACAAATCCAACTTAGCCCTTCTCCATGAGAGCTCCTCTCCTTTTATAAGCTGAAGAGGATAAGGTGAGGAGGTTAGGATGATCCCACTAAATCATGAAAGCAAGTAAGGTCCAAACCATTCAAATGCCACCTCACCATGGAAGTTTCTCCTTCTAGAAGATTCGAGAAAATGCTCATTTTTCCCATGTGTAAGCATTCTTTCACCCTGCCTATAGAGTAGATTGTGAACTCCTTGTGACCTAGATATGATGCATCTTACGAGAATTAGGTATTATTGCACTCTAGCTATAATGCAGCCTGGGAAATTCCTTTTTTATAGGGTTTTACAAAGGAAAATGCAACTTCTTTTCTCAGGAAAAGTTCTTCTCCCTTCTCTCTTCAGGAACTCAGGCCACTGACCCCTCTAAAGGCAACAGATAGGTTTACATCATTAATGGTCATAGGGATGACGAAAATAATGTGTAACACCATTCCTTCTTATTTTTCACCTGTATCCAAGTCATTCTTAGAGATGTCATCCTAAGGTTGTGTTCTCAATTGATTTAGAAATACAATGTCAAGAGTGTTCCTAGCTTCCAGGTCTCCTTCTTGGGGATTTGGACCCAAATCATTAGAAGCTAGAGAACATGTTTTCGCTGGTTCCTCCTCTTATGTGATTGGCACCAGTGTTATTTGCGAGGATTCTAACCCATTATCATCATCATATATGGTGATTAAATCTATGAGGACTGTAGGCATACCTGTCCCACTTGATGATCTCATTGACCTTAGTTGAGTTGTGGTAGTCACCGATGATCCTGCCTGTGATGACATAGGGTTTGTTTTTTCTTGGTTAGCAATCTCTTCTAGTGGAAATGTCTTTGATCCATTTATCTCTTCCTCATGATTGCTTTTCTCGTCCGGGGTAATCCTCAAGGGTCCTATCAAAGGGTTAAGTGGGGAATCTTCCCCTAATCTTTGCATAGCTCTCTCATCTTCTTCTAGTAACAATATCCCCCTTCTCCATGCCTATGCCACTTCTACTACTCTGTTTTCTTCTCTTACCCTGACAGATTCCTGAGTTGTGTGCTCTATTGTCTCAACTTATTCATCCATGGTCATTGCTTTGAGTTTGATCATATTAGGATTAGCCCTTTTATGGATCACTTCCTCCCAGCCCTCGACGCAATCAATAAATATCTCATCTTGAAAGATATCATGAGAATATGGGAAACATGAGGATACCTACGGTGCGTGATGGAGTACCAGTCCTTTTGGATAATTATTGCGAAAATGGCCTGTAGGGAACTGATACTCAAGCTGACTCAATCCTTCTTGTTTCTCTTGTGAAGTGTCTTTAAACATATAAAACCCAATATGAAAACCATAGGGTATGAACGCCCTGTTCTTTACTTCACCAAAGAAGTGTTATAGCTAGTAAGATGGTTTGGTAGCATATTTCTCCCAATATGAGACAATGTGGGACATGGATGGGGAGCAGGTGTGGTGCCCCTGTAGCCCCGAACACTCTGATATAAGTGTTTGTTTCTTCAAAATACTGATGGAAAACCTTGGATATCATCTTTTTGGCTATCACTGAGAGCCTTGGGAATTATTTTCTAAATATAATGAAGTGCACTGAGGCTATGAGCTCATGACATATCAGGGCGTAATTTTTTTTTTTACCTATTTTCCCACAAAATGATGAAATAAACATGCATGGGTAACTCAACAACATGCCAGCTTAAATTCATACCTGCGAAAACATTTCTCACGTAGACTACGTCCAACAAGTAAGATTCCATGTAGAAAAAGAATGTTTCTCCATCTTTAGGTGTCTGGGCCTGTAGGATGTTGATACTCAGCTGCTTGGAAATGATGGCTCCCCAATAAAAATTGGTTCCAGATCAAATTTCCATAGTATATGCTAACGGAATCCATGCCTCTAAAACATTTGAGCAATCTTTTCCCTCGTACAAGCGACAGATTAAATCCATTAAATGCATATAAGGATTTCTCAGTTTTGTCGTACTGTACCAGCCATTTCTCCTATTTGTGAACTTATTATCTTCTTTCCACCATGAGGTTGATAACTTGTTGATGTCATGGAACTCATAAAAATTAACCACAAATTCTGTATTCAGTCTCTCCTATGGGTCTATGATTTTTTAGTATTTTTGTACCTCTAGTGGAAGAAAGACACCAACACATTAACCCTCCCCATTATTGACCATGCATTTCATCGCATCTCTGTGGTCAATTATCCATCCTAGGGTCTCGATGCAAGGAATAACTGGGGTTCATCATGGCACCATATGCAAGTATGATCACCTAATGTTCAAGAAGACATGGTCATACAATATCCTGACGTCTGGGCTGCTGTGAGGTGTAAACGCTGGGTAGTATTCCTAATTGATTTTGTTGAAAATATACCCCCAATGTGGGAGAATTACTTTAGATCCCCTACTCGCCTATGTGTGCCCAAAATATGGAGGTGGGTAAAGTGTTTGTTGGCACAAGGGTAGACCTAGGGTTCAATGCTCAAGAGCGCACCCACAAAACCCTAACTACCGACCCTTTCAGCAACACCTGCGAAGTAGATGAAGTCTCACCTGAGGTAGAGGCAGGGGTGGTTGCAGGACTTAGATGTCTGCAACCTTATTTGGGACATTGATCTGTGATTAAATATTTTATAGGGCACTTAGCATAGATCATTCATCAATATTTAACCCTTATGGTACTTCGCAGATAGAACAGAGCATCGCAATGAATACTTAGACTAAATATGATTCAGTACTTAGCCACAAAAATATAGATTAGCTCCAACAGATCAAGCACTAAGCATCTTATATATGAGATCTAACATTCATTCATATATCATAAGCACATAGCATAACTAGATCTATTTAATCACAACAAGCACTTAGCCAAGAAGGAGATAAACACATTAGGTCGAAGCATAGAGCACAATACACAAAGTTACCATGGTTCACCCCCACCCTGGGGCTACATCCACAAATTCTTCTTCTTTGTATTATCTCGGTCAAGCGATTACAACATAGAGCTTTAGTGACCCTTACTTCGTACAGGACAAAATATCTGTGCATCTCGCTAGATCCTTCTTCCTTGCACTTCAACACAAAACTACAACTTGCACTTAGCTTTTCAATCTCCTTACAATCATGCACAAAGAACTTGCAATATACATCCAATCACACAGATCCAGATACTAGCCCTAAGCCTTTAGCTATACATCACATAGATGTACTACTACCTTGTACTTACATTGCCTAAGTATCTATTTATAGATTACAAAATGGGCCTAAGCGTGGGTAATCCCACAGGCTGACATCCCTTTCCCTTTACATCAAACCAAAACCCTAAAAGGGACCCAAAAATAGGTCTTGCTTCCCAAATTTCCACTTCACGTTGCGCTCCATCTTTGGCAAGTTGTTGCAGTCCCAAAAATGGTCAAATATGACCAAGTATTCCTCAAAACTTGGTCAAGGGCCAACAAGCCCCCAACACTCACCTGTGACTCGTCCCGAGTCACTCAGGTCTGATTAATTCTACCTCGAATGCCTCGATCTTGGCTTGAGCTGCTTCGACCTGCTGCAGTGCGACAACCTCTTGCTCACTAAATTCCTGGATCACTATGTCATTGAGTGGTCCTTCCAAGCATTGTTCTACAGTGATGACAACCTGTTCAAATTCAACTCCCTCGCTTTCAAGTTCAACAAATAGTTGGCATGCCTTTTCTTGGATTGGATGAAGTTGTTGGGAGAATTCCATCACTTTACTTTGCAGCATATGTACATGTTGTTGGGTTGAGCGTTGTTCTGCAAACCTCTTCATTCTTTTGACTGGGGTCAAAGTATTTATTTTCACCTGTAGCATGTCTGCATGCTGCTTTGGTTCTTTGATTTGTGCCTCCAATGTCTGCAATTCTGGATTCTCTGCAAGGGTTTCATAAGTCTGGGCGCTTCTAGCACTCAGCTGCTTGCATACCAAGGCAAAGGTTTTTAATCATCCAACTGTTCTTTGAGAAGTGGCCTCTCTTAGATCTCTTATTTCTTGGGGGGTCTTGGGCAAGGTGCGGAGCTCCATATCCGTGATGCACGTATTGCGAGCACCACTTTCGGAAGATACGCGGTGATCAAGGTGTACTCAAAGTCTCTGGGTACACTGTCACGGTTAATATTGATGCTCAAAGGTGGTATGTAAACTGGCAAGATGCGCGGGATCAGCTTGGCATTTGCAATATCGTCTCTATAATTTGTTCTTGTCTAGGTCATGGTTCTGGAAGGTCCTTCTCCACAAGTAGTGGAGGGAGAAGCTTGGACTCATCCCGTCGATGACTCTTGCACACCTACATACATCCTTCTCTCAAACATGACTCTCTCAGCCATTAGGTCAATCAAAACTTCTTCAACTACTTTCTCAACAACGTTGAGCTCATCCAACATACTAGCTTGGGTCCACTAGCTCAGGTGTGAAAATGAATTCAGAGACTACCATGAACAGTATGGGAACAAGGCAATGATCACAGGGTGAAGTAATATCAATTTTTGAGCTCAAATTCTCACTTAGCAAAAAGTATTCTCGGTGAGTGGCGCGACGGACTAAGTAGGGAAACTTAGCAACAGTTTGCTTGCAATGGATATGGGGCCTTTATTAACTCAGTTCTATCCGTTCTTGTGTTGTCCAATGGTCTAGTGGGAACTCATAATTGATTTTCGACCCATTCGGAGTGGAAGTCGAATGGGTATATTGGTCCAACGACTATATTGTTGTGCCATGGCGAAGTGCCAGATGTCCTTGTTCTGATATCTCGGCGAAGCTCAATTCTTGTGATTTTTCCTTCTGCGAAGTTTCCTCTGGAATCTTCTGTAACTTTCTAATTTTTTCTCTCTTCTTACTTAGCTTCCTATCCTTTTTCCCAGTGTGATTAATCTTGGTCATCCCTTTTTCATTCTGGGTCTTATCTTCTCTCGACATAGTCACTTCGCGTTGCTTAGGTTCTTTCTTTAGATCCAAGGGTAATACTCCTTCATCATATGGATTAGGTATTTCGGTCTTTTGTGGTTCCTCTAACGCTCTTATATCTTCGACATCCAGGTCCCTAGTGTTTAACAACTGATATCTATTCTCTTGTTCCTCCGTCAAGTAGGTGATCCTTCTAGTCATAAATTCCATGAGTTCTTTCTTCTTCTGTTCTAGGGCTTCCTTTTCTTCTTTCCTTTGGATCTGGTCTTTTTCAATCTAGATATTTCCTAACAAAGATGGAAATGGGGCACGATCCTCAATAAATATAATGACTTTGAACTCTTCCTCTGTCGATGTTCCATGGGTACTCATAGCTATCTGGGTAATTCTGCCACATAGGGTTACCATTTTGCCTTTAAATAATCTGATGGTTCCTAGTGAAGGGACCAGAGTAGGCCTTCCTAGGGTTTCCCAAGTTCTTTCTGTCATAATGTTCATCGGTGTTCCCTCATCCAGAGCACAGTCAATGTCGAAGTCTCCTATTCTTAATTTGTTTTTCTTCTTTTCTTTGAAGATATCTGACAAACTGACATCCTTATGATCATCTAAGGTTTTTTTTATTTTCACTAACAAGCTCTCTGATTCTTTCTGGGGTTTTTCCATAATTTTAGTCTCTTGATCTCCTTCAGAGTTTGCTTGTTACATATTCATTTTTTCAAGTCTAGCAATCATTCTAGGGAAATCCAATACTTCATGGTCCATATCTTTACAACAGAGGCAACTAGGGTTTCTTCCAGGGCATTCCTTAGCAAGATGTCCTAGTTTTCTACAATTGTAACAAAGAGTTAATCCTCTCTTTCTTGTCCATGATCCCCAACTCTTATTGTACTGTGCGCTAGGATCATGATGATTAGCCTACAAAAATTTCTTTCTAGGATCCTGCATCCATTGGTTATTCCAAAAATTCTTTCTATGCATAGGTATAACATATCTTTCACTATTCCTATCGGACCTATTCATATCAAACTTTTTGTTATCTAACAATGCTCTAGTTTTTAGGATAGGACATAATCTATCAAGTGTACCTAAATTCATGCTTCAGAAAAAAAAATAAAAATCCACTTATCTTACCTATATAGAGAACAAATATTTCATATCTAAAACTTGAACTATTCTTACCTTTACTAGAGGCTAGAGCTTACAAATCTTACCTCTTTTTTGCGGAGATTTCTACTTTTACCTTTCTTAGAGATAAAGTGTTCAGATCTCACTTCTTTTCTTCAGTATCAACCTCTTTATTACAGATCTGACCTCTTTCCTTCATATCTGACCTTTCTTTCTTGGCACAAAGCTTCGTAGGTCAAGTAGAATACTGTGCACTAGGGAAACAGATCTACGCATAGAGCTTATTTTTCACAAAGCTTTTTCTTCTTTAGATCCCAACGATCAAAGTTCCAGGTCCCGGCAATGGAACCATTTGTTGGCACAAGGGTAGAACCAGGGTTCAACGCTCAAGAGTGCACCAAAAAAACCCTAACTACCGACCCTTTCGGCAACGCCTATGAAGCAGATGAAGTCTCACCCTAGGTAGAGGCGGGGGTGGTTGCAGGACTCAGATGTATGCAACCTTAGCTGGGACACCGATCTGTGATTATATATTTTACAGGGCAATTAGCATAGATAATTCATCAATATTTAACCCTTATGGTACTTCACAGATAGCATAGAGCATCACAATGAATACTTAGACTAAAGATGATTCAATACCTAGCCACATAAATATAGATTAGCTCTAGCAGATCAAGCACTAAGCATCTTATATATCCGATATAACATTCATTCATATATCATAATCACAGCGCATGACTAGATCTATTTAATCACAACAAGCACTTAGCCAAGAAGGAGATAAACACATTAGGTCGAAGCACAGAGCACAATACATAAAGTTACCATGGTTCACCCCCACCCTGGGGCTATGTCCAAAAAGTCTACTTATTTATATTATCTCGGTCAAGTAGTTACAGCACAGAGCTTCACTGACCCTTACTTCACACAGGACAAAAGATCTATGCATCTCGCTAGATCCTTCTTCCTTGCACTTCAGCACAAAACTACAACAACTTGCACTTAGCTTTTCAATCTCCTTACAATCATGCACAGAGCACTTGCAATATACATCCAATCACATAGATCCAACTAATAACACTAAGCCTTTAGTTATACATCACATAGATGTACTACTACCCCATACTTACATTTCCTAAGTATCTATTTATAGATTACAAAATGGGCCTAAGTGTGGGTAATCCCATGGGCTGACATCCCTTTCCCTTTACATCAACCCAAAACCCTAAAAGGGACCCAAAAATAGGTATTGCTTCCCTAGTTTTCGCTTCGCATTGTGCTCCATCTTTGGTAAAATGTCTCAGTCCCAAAAACGGTCAAATATGACCAAGTATTCTTCAAAACTTGGTCAAGAACCAACATTGTTTCTTAGTGGAAGTTCCAATAACTGATTTCATATTTGAAACGAAATCAAGTTCCCTTGCGGTCACCGGTGCCGACCCTTCATCGATCTCCAATTCTTTCATTTTGGGTGTTCTTGGTGAGTTCATGGTTCTTGGCTTTTGGAGAGGCATTTTCCTACACAAAACTAAATATTAATCTGCAATCCAACCGAGACAAGTGTTATTTGAAGCAATCAAAAAATGTAAACAATAAAGATCTTGCTTACCTCTTCCTCACAGGAAATAACCTAGGATTACTAGTAATTGAAGTGTAACAATGACACATTACCTCTTCGATGCTCTCTCTCTTGCGCCTTTGTTTTCTTGGGAGATCAATGGTTTGCAAATGGAATAGTATGCTTGGGAACAAAATTTGTAGATTTAAATCATTCCTAACTTGTCGCATTGATTCTTAAATTTAGGAGTACATATATGATATATACAATCCATAACAGAATCCACATCATTCCCAGGATTAAATGCAATAGAGGATGGGGGTGCAGGAGCATGTTACTTTTAGACTTCATCAGCGAATTCAAAATTTATTTTAAAGTTGATCGGCATGAAATGTCGTGTTATTGGTTACGCGAAGTTATTAATTGTCTAAAAAATCACAAATCTCATCCTTCACTTAGTTAGAGGTATCTCCTCAAATCACCCAATCATTCTTTGAACTTAAATGAAACTAGTACGATTGGTATCGAGGATAAGAAGGATCATTAAATGGACAACACATATCAAACATGATCGTTGGATTTGGTGGAAGAAGATTCGATCTAAAAACATAAATTTATTTTTCTAGCAATCAACCGTTAGTCAATGAGTGCTTCGACGTCGATGGATTACCTTTGACGTTGTTTTGTTGGTGCCTCTAGGATAAAGTTCTGATGTCGACCTGAACTATTGTACAATGATGAGGTGGAATTATAGATATGACACGATGGACATCAAAATATGACATGGATAATCATTGAGCAATACAAACTGTTTATGCAAGAAAACACGTGGCGATTGATTTGACCCCTCGGATGTGAGAAGAGTTTCTTTTCAGCGTCAGTGATTTTCCTTTTGACATATGTTCACATGCCCTTTCTCCCTCTCGATCGATCTCGATGATATATCAATGATCGAAGATTGTTGTTTCCTATGTTGACGGTTTACTTTTCGGTTTTTGCCAATGTTGATGGTACATCGACAATTTGTAGAAAACATTTTTGTAGGCCTGGATCGTCGATCGACGCATGGCTCTTTATAAAAAAAAATTTAAGCTATGTAAAACTTATTCTAATGCCACATTTACTTAGAGAAAAATGTCAAACTATTCAAAAAACTTCAAACCAAAAATGAATGTGATCGATGATTAAAAAAAAATAGAAAAACCATTGATCACTACACGACTGACTCCATTCAGAAAATGACAAAGTTGTACCCAAACAGATAAAGAAAATTTCTCAAAGAATTTTAGGGTGTGTTGAGTGCTCAACAAATGGCGATTCTCTAGGGGAAAAAAAAATCTTTTCTCCTTCCCTTGTGCTCAACATTTTTATATTGATTGAGAAACCATCTAGGTTTATTTTATTCCTTTCCAACAAAACCTTTTCTATCAATGTGTACACAAGTTCCTGGGTTTGTGAATCTAAATCCTCCTGTGGGATTTATCTTTTCCAACCCCTTTCCTATTAACCAAAATCCATGTCCTTTCTAGACAATATCCATGTGGGGCTTCCATTGGGGTGAGGCCATTTAGATATCATCCATTGTTTATGGTGTTTCTCTGCTACCAGCGAGCGTCCATAGCCCCGACAGAGTCACCCAAAAATGATAGACCTTGCTATGCTACCAATGAGCATATATAACTCTAGAGGAGTTATCTGCATACCCTCTCGGACTTTACACTCTTTTTATGGATGATATTTTTTTGGCATAAATACCAAGAGTGAGTTAGAGAGGAGAATATATGTTTTTTGAAAGGGTGAAACTGTTAAGGTGGAGCTTTCCATGGCTCTGTCCATAGGTACATGTGATTTTTTCTAACTAGCCATATTTCCATTTAGCTTTACCATTCCACTGGGCATATATTTCATCGCTTCCCTAGGTAGTATGCTTACAATGTTTCTTTGAAAATTTTTGTATGCCCAACGTCTCTTATTTTTCATGTAAGTGTAGGTCAAAAGTAGAGTTTGCTTCACCGTATTCATTATAGTCAACCATTTCTTTACTAAACATAACTTAATTAAAAGAAAATAACAAACAAAAGAAAGAGTGCAAAAGGAGTTCGAAAAGGGTCTTCCCTAAACCCACACAATCATGTTGATAAAAAATGTATGCTGAAAAGAAACCAAAACTCGAACAAAGCATCAAAAGTTTTTTATTTTTTTTTATTTTTTAGGAGAAGTATTATTTTAAGGCCTAGTCATTCACCAGGACGGTGTCAAATTCCCCCCTAATATTCTTCAACCGGTATGTTCCTGCCCCGATATTCTTGACCACCTGAAAAGGTCTGAGCCATAGATTTTGGAACTTTGAGTGTTTTCCTTTGGACTTGTTTTCTTTATCCCACTTCAAGACTAGGTCTCCTAGTTTATAATTTTTTTCTTTGGCCTTATATTTGTCAAACCATGTTTTAACTACTTGTTGCTGAGCAGTGAAATTAAATTTAGATTTTTCTCTTTCTTTATACATCATGAGAAGGGTATCAATCCTTTGTTGTAGAGTGGATGAGGGCTTCCCTCTTGATGCCTAGGCAAGCTGTAAACATGGAAGATACAATCCGTTTGGAAGAATGGATTCTTGCCCATATACCAAAAAGTACATAGAGTTTCCTATGGATTCTTTAAGTTTTACTCTATCATCCCATAGGGAATTATGAAGCAAATTATGTCAATTCCTCTGATTTTCAACAACTATTTTCTAAAAAAATATCACTAGGTTTTTATTAGTTGACTCTGCTACCCCATTCCCTTGCGGATAGTAGTTTGCAGAATATCTTATTATGATCCCCTTATCAAGGGTGAATTCTATCAAGAGAGTGGAAGAAAAGTAGGAAACATTATAAAAAATGAGAACACAGGACATCCCAAACCTTGTTATTAGTTGTTGTTCTAGAAATTGGATCACTACCTTTTCATTAACGTGCATGAGAGGGATAGCCTGCGTCTATCACGTAAAATAATATGTAGCAGTCAAGATATATTTATGTTGTTTAGAAGAATTGGGAATAATTTATTCTATGATGTCTGTTCCCCATTGTTCAAATGGTCTGGATACAGTCACCGGTTGGAGTGGAATGGATGCCCTCTTTTCTCTACCGACGTTGACTTGAAAAGATTTACATTTCTTGTCATATGCATGAGCGTCCTTGAATAGAGTAGGCCAATAATAACCAACCCTTAATATTTTGTGAGACATGGTTTTGCCTGTAAAATGTCCACGTGTTGGGTCGTCATGAAGTTCTCTCAGTACCTTTTCTGCATCATCATGTTCAAGACATCTAAGGAGTACTCCATCATAGTTTACATGGAAAAGCACATAATTTATGAGGTGATATTGAGCAGATTTTAGCCTGATATCTCTTATTTCTCTAGGGTTTAGGTTCTTTTGACAAGTTCTATGATGTAGGAGATAAGACAAATTTTCATACTAGGATGATTTCCCATGAGGAACGTATAAGGATTCAATGCACCATAATGACAACTCATTTTCCAAACCTGAGTCTTCTACGTTGATCAGATCTTGGGCCTTAGCAACCAGTTTACACAATCCTTGACCCTTGACTATTTTGGCATGTTTTATGTCTAGATCAAATTCTTGAATGTATGCCTTCAAATTTCCCCTTCTTTCTCCCATCTCTTGTTGGGTGAACAACGATATAACCATAGGGTGAGGAACTATGACTTTAGTGTGATTCTTCATGATATAGGATCTAAAATGTTTGACCACTTTATAAAATGTGTAACCCTATTTATATATAGTCGGATAGTTGTTATAACCCTAATTTGCACCAGATATGCTTACCTGGCATCATGCCATCTCATTTTACATCTTTTTCCATGCTACTACAGAACAAATCTTCTTAAAAACACCCTTTTTTAAGTCACATGCACCCTACTTCACTACTGCATGCGTGTATACGTTGGTTGTCCCACTACAGCTCGCATATACCTACAAAAGCACGAAAAATGGAAAGTTGCAGACGAAACTCACATTTTTGGGTAAGTTACCTAAACTGTTTGACTGCCCATAGCCAATCACTCAACCAAATACCTAGCCCTTTATATCCTATAAAAGAAGGGGTAGGGGTCCCATTTGAAAGGAGGAAAATAATTGTAAAGAAACTCTACCCGATTTCGCATTCCCTTTGTCCCAACCTTTTGCAACTAGTGTTTGAAGAGAAGCATATAAAAAATCAATTGGAGCACATTTGAAGAGGAGCCCAGGACCAGATTCGAGGAGCAGTGGCCGATCTCACTATTGTAAGGCTACTCTTCTGAGATTAATAAAAAGAAGTACTTTTCCTATCCCGTCATATGAGGTTTACAATGTTTAAATTTGATTATATTTTGATAATATCTCTAACCATTAGTTCATAGATAATATGCATGTGGAGTTCTTTTTTTGTCTTTTTATGGATGCAGGTCAACATTGGGAGGATATTTGTAGTGAAGGAGTGACCAAACGTGATCAGGGGATCAAATTTTGCTCAAAAATTCAAAGTGCTCAGAATTGCTTCAAACTAGACGAGAGCGTAGGCCTCGTCATTG
>JASDQU010100802.1:343282-355662 GCA_032191745.1 Picea mariana | reverse complement strand
AACCCTGCGGGCCCCTTCCGCGTCGTGTCGCCTCTTGCGCCATTTCCCTCCTTGCCACCTATTCCCCACCTGGTCGTGTGGCAGGGTCCTTCGTCCTGTCCGAGTGGTCCCTTTCCTCCATCTCATCATCCACTCACCTTCTGAGGGCCCCTCTTCCTGCCATGTCATCTTTTATGCCATCTCCTCCCCTTACCTTTTGTTTTCCTCCTGGCCGTTCGATGAGGATTGCTCCATCTAGCCCCTTCCTCATCCTCCGCCATCTGCCCATCTCCCCACTCCTAGTTTGTATGGTCCCATTCCCATGTCATCGGCCACTCGCCACTCGCCACGTGTCCCACTCCTTTCCACGTCAACCTCCCGCCAAATGTCCATGACATCTCGTTTCCTACTCCCCTTCGCCTGTTGCCTTCCGTCATGTGTCTTCCTCCATCATCCCTCTCATGCCTCGTCACTTATGATCTCGCCCTCCCGATCCTGGCGCCACCATCCCATTGCGTGCCCCATCCTTCGCGTTGGCCTTCCACGTCAAATCCTCATGTCGTTCGAGCTAAGCCAGGTGGCCGTGCGGGAAGCCTTCCACGTCCCAAAAGTGCCGAGGTGGCAGGGTCGTCCCCGATCCCGATAAAGCAGTTATTGAGGCAGTTGGTGGTGGTTAGACATCGTCTCCGCCATAATGGGAAAGTCCTGCGACGAGTTAAGAACACGTCGATTCACCTACGGAACTGTCAGAAGATCAATTGTGTCCGCCGCAGGTGCCCAATTAGTCAAAGATTGCAGGGACAGAACGTCAGAAAGCCATGCAGACGCAAAGCTTTCAATGCAGCGTCTCGATTTTGTTGCTAGGGTTGTTCTGAGTATGTATAGGGTTTTCCGCCATTTTTGTATCTATCGATGGTTGAGATGAGCTCCCGGTTGTAAAGTTTTAATGAAGCACTGATACTCTGGTTATGTATAGACTTTTGAGACTTCTTGCCTTATGAATGCTAGCTTCTTTTACATCTTTGTTACACTGTGTTAGAGCAACTCGGAATTGGAGGATCCAGTCGAGATGCAGCTATTATAGGATGATGTTGTAACGGATCACTGTAATAGTTGCACTGCCTCTAATCAGTTCTTGTGATTTTCCCAGCGTTGAGCGACTTGGAATTGGAGGATCCAGTCAAGTCCCCTTTCAGTTCCTCGAGACTCTGAACCAGACAAATCTTGTTTCAGAGTTTTTCTTCTACACGCTGTCGTAAGCCTGTTGCCCAAAGCAGTTTGTCCACCCTCCTCACTAAGTCTTCCACCTGCTCACCTTTTAAATCAACTCACTAGTTGAAGTTAGGATTCCAGACCTCTTTTGTCTTATACATGCTAGACCCAGTCCCTGAATTAGAATGATACCACCTCGAGTCCTCGTCTCCATTTGATCAACCCCTTTATAAACAAATCGTGACATTAAACTGATGGGTGTCGGGCTCTGCTCATGCAAGCAATCCAGGAGTGACTTCTGACGCTAACAATAAGAACTTTGTTTATCGCTTCGACTTGGCCATTGGCCTGTGGATAGTAGGGGGTCGAGTTTTCATGTCGAAGACCCAACTTTTCGGTAAGCTCGGACATCATGAAATTTTGAAAATGGCTACCATGATCAGTAATGATAGCTTGCGGGATTCCAAATCTAATGATGATATGATTGAATATGAACAGGGCTGTAATTCTTCTAGTATTATCGAATGTAGGCATCACCTCAGCCCATTTCGTGAAATAATCGACGGCTACGATAATGTATCCATACCCCTCGACCGAGTGAGGGTTACATGACACGAAATCAATGCCCCATTTTGCAAAAGGACCAACGAAAACTACAGGGTGTAAAGGAGTGGGGTGAGATCTTATCTTGTTATTGTACGTTTGACAAGCATGGCAGTAATACAGTCTTTAAACAAAGAGGGTCGGAATTCCCCTGCTCGTAAGATCTTTTGGGCAGTGGCATACCCATACATATGACCACCACATGCTCCAGAGTGGCAGTCATTCAAAGCTTTCTTAGCCTCATCATAGGTGAGACAACGTCAGAAAATAGAGTCAACACCACGGCGATAAAGAGTGTCACCGATAATTATGTATTGACGAGCTTGATACCATATGTGACGACGGTCTATACTAGAAAGGTTGGGCCGAAAAGTTTGAGTCTGAAGATAAATGATAATATCTCCATACCAAACATCATTAGAACTGATTAGAAAAAGGGATTCATCACGTAAGGAATTTTTTGCCACATTTTTTGTTTCAAGGGAGGGAAGGTCACATATCAATTCGGAAAATACCAGAGATTTTTTAGACTTAGCACGTTCAAACTCTAAGTCGAACTCCTGGAGAATCACTATCCATTTGGAGTACTTTCCCCCTAGCAATTGGCGTGTAAGGATATGCTGCATAGGGTTGCAATCGGAAATGACAGTGGTCTTGCGTAATAGGATATAGTGACGAAAACGTTGGACAGCTTGAACAGCTGCCAAGGCCAGTTTCTCCACATGTAGATATTTGGCTTCGGTAGTTGTGAGACTCCGACTCAAATAATAAATTACATGTTCGTCGTGCGAATCATCTTCTTGGAACAAAACCATGGCAATGGTATAGTCCAAAGCGGCGAGGTAGAGGAAATAGTCTCAACTATAATCTAGTGGGAAAAGCAGTGGTGTACAGGTTAAGGCAAGTTTCAAAGATTTGAAGGCTTTGTTGGCAGTCCCGTCCCATATGAATTCATAACCCTTCTTCAACAGTCGAGTAAATCCTAGTGTTAGCTCAGCGTAATTGGGAATGAATCGTCACAAAAAGTTTTCCTTCCCTTGCAAACTTTGGAGCCAACGTAGTGTGGAAGGAGGAGGTAGATTAAGGATAGCCTCAACCTTCAAAGGGGCCACCCTAATTCCATGAAGTGACACAATAAAACCCAGAATTCGGTCAGACTCCACACAAAAAACACATTTGTGTGGGTTTAAACGTATACGATAGTAACGACAGCGAAGGAAAATGGCTCGAAGATGAGCCGGGTGATCTTGGCGATGCATGGAATGCGACGGTAGATCATCGAGATACGGTTGTACGATGTGCTTGATATTGTGAAAAGCATAAGACATGGCGCGTTGAAAAGTCGCACAAGCGTTCTTCAAATCGAAAGGTAGTTTCTGGTAGGCAAAGGTACCCCAAGGGCAAATGAAAGCAATTGTGTTGATCCGCGAGCAAAATGTTAATCTGATTATAGCCGGAGAAACTATCCATTAAAGAGAAGATTTCACTCCCAGCGCAATCGTCGACAATCTAGTCAACAAAGGGGGTCAGAAAATTGTCCTTAGGACAAGCTTTATTGATATCCCTATAATTGACGCATACATGGATCATGCCTTGTTTTTTATTTACCGAAACTATATTGGATACCCAATCAGTTAAATCCACAGGATAGATAAAGCCAACCTTGAGAAGTTTTTCAACTTCGATCTTGATAGCGACGAATTTACGAGGGTGGACCAGGCGAAGTCTCTGTCGAACGGGTTTAGCGTCCGGATAGGTCTTAATTTCATGCACAACGATATCAGGGTCAATACCCGGCATCTCTTCGTAGCTCCAAGCGAAAACGTCATGGAATTCTTGAAAAATAGCTCTATAAGTGACGACTTTATCATCGGAACAAGCAGCTTCGATGTGAACATTTTCGATGACTCCAGGTTTAATGGATATGTCCAGAGGAATGGTGGGCAAAATGTTACTCAAGTTCCCTTCATAAAGCACATCGTGTGTTGACTCGGGAATGGAGGAAATGACAACAACAGTCAATGGAGTCGAAATCCGTTGGTAACTCTCTATGGTAAGTTGCTCTAGGAAGAGAATGGAACGATGATGTCCATCGTCCCATGGGGTGTCTTCCATGGACATAATTGACATGATCATCTCATCCGTAGGAAAGATGACGTGAAATGGATTGGGAGATGCATCACCAAGAGAGGGAGTGGAAGGGGTTGTCAATTGAATGGATTGATAAGCAGATTCAACTGGACTAAAGGGAATTTGTTCACCATAGCGAAGATAATCACTGGGGTCAGGTACTATCCACGGGTCATGAGACGCAGGGGTTTCGTGAACAAAGGTGGAAATCATGTTGATTGAGGCGATAAAGGGGGAGGATTATCGGGTGGTGGGATTGGGAATGTACCCATCAAAGTTGAATATTTTAGAAGACCCACACCGACATTCTCGTACCTGGGAGGTGTCTTCGAGATGAATGGCACATTGCTAGTATGGGAATCGGAGTTAAAAAATGCCATTTGGTCAACGATAACTACTTTTCCTTGGTGTGGGAAACGTAACATGTGGAAAAGTTTAGACACAATTGCACGCATGGAATCAATCCATCTATGGCCAAGTAAGAGGTTATAATCAAGAGGCGCATCAAAGACCTCAACATTGATCGATTTGCCTTCCAATGCAATAGACAAGGAGGGAAGAACACCGTAGGGTTTAAAACCAGAGCCATTGAAGGCCTTAAGTGTATTGTGTGATTCAGTGAGGGCAGGAGAGCCAATGGCTTTCCAACAGGTAATAGACATAACGCACGTCGAGGCACCCTCATCAATAACGGTTCTACAAATATTCTTGTTCTCTACGACAACTTGGATCTGAAACGCTAACTGAGTGGGTAGCCTTGGAATGTGATCTTCCAGGTCAAAGATTATCAAATTCGTATCCATGGGATCAATTCCATCGATGGCCTTTAAAAGTGCCTTTCGTTGAGTAGGACAACTTTGAAGGACTTTGAGAGATGACATCGTGGAGGGTGTTTGTGCAAGATCTTCTACAATATTGTAGTTTTCAGCAGCATACGCATGGGGATTAAAGGCAGACTTTCGAACAATGCCCTTTGGAGGAGGGCGAAGGACTCTATCGAGACTTGGTCGTTCAAGATGAAGAGGATCGTTGGGAGGTGAAGTTGAGGGAGGTGGTTGAACCAATGAAGGTGGTATATTTTCAACTTTATCCTTTGAGGGAGAATAATCTTTGGCTCGAGTAGCGACGACAATGTCGTTCTTTTTTGAATCACCAGTACACATAAGGACATACGAAGTGGTGGAAGGAGACGGTTGGTCATGAATGACCAATTGGGCCTGTTGTTGAGAAGGGAAAGGTTGTGACAAAATGACAGGTGTGGGAGGATTCTTGGTCCCTTGAAGGAACTTAGTGACCTCAACACGTCTTGGACAATCTTTCATGCATTGATCATCACCACAGATAAGGCAAGGATATTGAGGTTTATGTTTATCCTTATCATCAGCAGGTTGAGTTTTGGATTTTTTGGATCGTGGATTATTATTTTTATCCTCCTTATTCCTACCCTTTCCTTTTTTAGATTTATTTTTGTCGGCAGGGGTAGATTGAATGGAGTTAACCTTAGAATTTTTGTCAGTGGAAGGAGTAGGAGTCAGAGAACTTTGAACATTAGAAGCAATAGATTTGGGATTGGTGTGAGAGGCTTGCGTAGATTGAGGTTGAGCATGGAAGGTGCCAATCACACCATCAGTCGCATGAGAAGCAGCAGGGGTTGTTGAGGTAGTGGTGGTAGAAGGACGAGGAGCGTCAGGGAGCAAGTCGTAAAGAGTTTTCGTTTGCGAATAAATGAGATCTAGGTACTGAGCACAATTGATCGCCTACTCTTCAGTAACAACTCCACCCATGGCAATGTCACGAGAGATTTTATTCATGAATGATTTGGTGAACCATTTATCCAATAACTGATCAGGAAGGTCGAGTTTGATCAAACATCGTCTTCATCTCCACTCATGGATGTGATCGAAAATATGAGTGGCCAAAGATTGCTTAAAGGAACTCAAAATATCGGTTCCTGTCTCGGAGTGGATTGAGAGTTGGTAATGTGTGATAAAATCCATGGCTAGGGTATTGAAGTCGTTAAATAAGCCTCGTGGTAATTCTATGTACCACTTTGCAGCCTAACTTGTAAGATTTCATTGGAAGAGTCGTAACCGAATGGAATCGTCCATCAAAGAGTTGGACGAACACCAAAGGTGAAAAGTCATAACATGATTGTTTGGGTCTTCTCCCAGTTTACCGTCAAATTTGGAGATGTCGGATGGTAACTTGGTTGGTATAACGGGCCAATGGGGAGAATGTAAGATAGGATCATTCAATATTCTAGACAAGTCGGGTAAATCCAAAGTGGCTAAAAAAGGCAATTATCTATTCATGTGAGGATATTGGTGACTTTGGGGAGGAAGTCTCGTCGGTATACCAATAGGACCGTAAGCAGTCTACATGTAAGGTGAAGGTCTTGACAGATTTAGACGTGGATTTGGAGGCATGTAGCCCATAGGATTGTCCTAATTAGGGATGTTCCCTTGAAAAGGGATACTACAATGAACGTTCGAACCCCAAGTGGGATTTAATGAACCCGGTTATGGTTGGCCAAAACTAGGGGGTACGAAAGAGCTAACATGAGGATGTTTCCCCCCAGACGACTGTGGATTTCCCTGGATGAGAAGGTTCCAATATTGGGCTAGCGATCCTGGTATGTTTTGTCCATAGGGCGGGTTATAACCTCCAACCAGGGGTTGTCCTCCAAGTGAGGATTGTACCCCAATTTGAGTTTGACCCCCAAATTGAGGTTGCCCCCAGGGTTAGATTACTCTCCAATGAGAATCTGGTAACCAGAAGTGAATGACTGAGTGGTGCCTCGAATTGGACTGGAGCCACTTGGGCCAGATCCTCCGAGAAAAGGTGGATAAGACCCTCCGGAGAGGACATGGGAAGGTATCGGAATGAAACCGGTAGCAACATTGTACCTAGGTGGAGAAAAAATTCCAGAAGCTCTGAATGGAACTTGGGTAGGGATGGGGATAGAAGTATTCAAAGAATGACACCTAGGAGGAAGTGATGGGATAGGTCTAGACGAAAGTGGTGTACCAATGGGAGCTTGGTTAACCACTGTATTCCCAGTGGGAATAGTTGTAGCGTGTGGGACCATAGTAGAATGGGCCATTTGGAGAGAAATAGTTGAGCTAGGACCAACCGACTGTGTGTCTGAAACAATGGGGATATGGCTAGTTGTACCAACAAAGTAATCTAGAGGTATCGTGTAGGTAACAGACATTTCGGGCAGGTGTGATACGACGGGTGAATCAGGACTCGCCCCCAAGTTGTCATAAAGATCTTGCACCGTGAGAAGCGGGTTTCTAAATATGCCAGTAGTCCAAACAGAATTCTCGCCTTCAGGGCCTGTAAGGGGTCCGGTTGGTATTCCAGAAGTTTCAACAACAAGATCTCTGGATGAATTTAGTCAGAGAATATGTCTCTCGTATCCAGGAGGTATTCGGAAAGCCTCTAGATAATCGGAAACAATTCGGAAATTTTCTAAAGAGTCGGTTCTTTCCACTTGTGAAGTTACGGAGTCCTGGACCTCACTCTGCTGAGGAGAGCCCTCCGATGGATTAGTAGGTAAAGGTTCATAACCCTCTGGATCTTTTGGGGGTATCCCTTACATCCTGTGTGAACGGGGTGGAGGGTCAATGTTGGTCGAACCAAATATTTTACGAAAAAAATCTATGGCCAACTACTGAAACAAACAACACTCGCTAATAAAATCTAGGAATCAAACCAAGCAAACAAACCTTCTTATTTCGAAGTCACTAGTTGGTGATGAAATCCAACGTCGTGAAGTCAAGACAAGAAGGGGCTAGGATAGAGCAGGTGGAAAAGTTATGTTGACGACCTACCTAACGGACTTACACCCTAGTGAAATCTCCCACACATAATCGTGGGTATACTTTCCAAGGAGCCCGAGTGAGTCTGGCCAACGTCGATTCCAAGTACCATGAAGACTTTCCCCTCCACAATCACCTTGTGTAAGACCCTAAAAAGATAGGCTACTAAGGTTACCAAGAAAAATAGTGATGCTTGGGGAAACAGTCGACAGTCTGATCCACGCGCAAAGGCAGGGTATCTAGCCCAAAATCAACTCGAAAGGCTTCCACTCATAATTGTGGGTATACCTTCAAGTGACCCCTGTAATATGCACAATCTCTACACCAAAACCAACAAAGCAGGGTGAGTAACTATGCCAGTCTTAATGCGGCCTCGGGTTTGATCCTTGTGTGAGAAGGGTTTCCCAGGACAAAATGTTGCCAATGGATTTGAACACTCCCTATCACAAGATGCTATTGTGTGTTTTATGCTTTGGAGAGTGAGCCTCACAACCTATTCCAAAGCGCTAGCGTAGCTAATGTTGGTGTAAAATATCCCTAGAAAATAAAAGTTATCAATTAAATTTTAGATTACGTAGTGTTTTAGAGGTTGTTGTTTACTCAAGAGGGAGATGGAAATGAAACCAACGTTGTATGAGACCTTGACCCAATAATATGAAAATAGAGATGAATGATGCAATCTTTCGTTCAATGAAATCTATCTGCAGTAGGGAGAAGGTATTTTTCCGGAAACACGAAATCTATGAAATGTAAATTCTTTTTCTTGAATGAACACAATTTCAAACAATCATAAGCAATGAAATTTCTCAACTTTTTCTCTTTTAAAAAAAAAAAATTGAATACAATTTTTTTTCTTATGAATGATTACTCAACAAGAATAAATGGCTTTAAGTCTTCCTTTCCAAAACCAAAATAGGGATATAATGAAAAAAGGACAAGTAATCAAAGAAAATAGATACACTCAACAAATACCCAAATCAAACTTTCAATGAAGATAAAAATGAAGATGACAAGAAAGTGTTTCACTAAATCCAAAACGAAAATGTCTTTCCAATCAACAAGCAATCCAGAAAATGTAATCAATCCAAAACTTTAAATCCAATCAAAGACTTTTATCAATCAAGCACTCAGATGCAAAATCAGAGATTATATCCTTGTTGATAAAAATCAAGAATTAAAACTTGTAAAATGACAAAGAAGGGTGTTCGATCTCCAAAAACCAATCAACAACAAGTCTTCAACTAAGAAAATTGTCAGATACTGGCATAAAAAATTCCTTCGAGGTGATTAAAGCAAAATTGGGTAACAAAAGACAAAAAGACCCAATCTAAAAAAAATTACAGACAATGTCACAGCCCAATAGTAGGGTAGAGTGCGAGAATTAAAGGTTTCCGCAGGCTAGCTATGGGGTAGGGTGCGGAAAGTCCGCATTGGTATAAACAGTCAGGATGCGGAGATCAAAGGTTTTTGCATGATGTATATGGGTACAGTGCATAAATGCCTGTAAACAAAAGAAAATTGGAAAAAGGACAAAGAATCTAAGTGAACTTTCAGATCCAGAGAGTCTGGATGGATCCCCCACAGACTTAGAGACTAGATTAAAGTGAAAAGAGGTAGGCTAAAAGAAAATGGACAACAAAAAACTACAAACAAGTCATATCCCCAGTATGGTCACCAATTTTGTTATTGGATAAATCAGTAAATGCGAACATAAACTAATCTCCCTAGATCCACCTAGATCTAGAACAAAACAAGACAGGACATGGCGCTTTCCCTAAGTTATAATCATTGGATCTACTATCAAAGAAGGGATGAGTGACATACCTTCGAATATCGCTTCCCTATATATGTGTTGTCCTTGCTTCGCTCCGGTGCTCTTGTGAAATCAGATCTGGAATGACACAAACCAACCAAGATGAAAGCAACAATAGTATATTCAATGAAAACTTAAACATGTGATCAAGGAGTCATGTAATAAAATGAGAATGATTTTATGGGAAAGAAACATGCCACCGTATTATATTAAGTAAAAGTGGAAGATACAACCAAACCGCCTTGATGTCGCAAGTTCCCTTTCAATGGTCCTTTGCTCCAACACACACACACTTGCTCTGAATTTGCATGAAGATGATCCACAATAGCTTGATGGATAAATGGAGACCTCAAGCGTCAATTGACATAGTATTCCTCACACAGTCTTCAGCCTATTCCTTCATTAATTCCTTGATTAATCTTGCTTATCTTTGCTTAACCTTTTCCATGAGAAACCCATCATTATATAGAAGAAGGAGAAGTGGTTAAAGAAATTAGGATGATCCCACCAAATCAGAGAAGCGAGTAGGATCCCAACCATACGGATGCCACCTCATGTTCTAGAAGATCCCCTTCTAGAACCTTCGTGAACTTCGTCCCTTTTATTAGTCTTAAAATGTCGTCGCACCCTGTCTATAGAGCAGCCTGCGGAAATTACGCAAGCCAGGTCTAGGACAGCCTGTGGAAATCAGGCATTTCCACACTGTGTCTTATATGTAGCCTGTGACGTCCTTCTAAAAACAAGTTTTGAAGAGGAGGAAACCGGTCACTTTTCTCATGAGAAAGATCCTTTTGAGAGCCTGAACACATGCTTGTAGAAACATCACCAGGGTGACCAAAATAATGTGTAACAATTGCCATTAACGATGTTGTAACCTCTTCAAGTTCGTTGAAACTTCTTTGAACTTTTATTAATATACCTGTTCAGTATGAAAACCATGGCATCTACCTTAAATATGACGATGGATTCCTGATTTTAAGCTCAACTATTATGTTACTGAGAATTCGTTACCAATCTCACAGTTGTTGAAATATTGTAATTGCAAAGAGTATTCTATTCATTTTTGAGTTATTATTCATTAGATCGATCCCCTTTTCTAGATTGATCATGTCATGCATTGCAATTGACCAAATCCCCTTTTGCGGATTGGTCAAACCCTAAATATATTATGCAAATTGAGAAGTTGGCCCTGCCCAATGAAGAGACACCTTTCCATCTCCTAACAGTTTGTATAAATAAAGGAAGCCAATGCCTCATTTGATCACCCACTCAGCTCACTCATCTAGTGCGCAAGTTTGAAGAAAGTTATAGTTGCCAATTGTCGGAAGAAGGAAGTGAGAGAGGCACATTGCTCAGTAGAGGATATTCTCTAGTGTTTGGTTTATTGTCTTGGCATTGTATTGGCTATCTATATTAAGGAAGTTTTTGTTGGGTTTTCTCCCCCATGAGGGTTTCCCAGGATAAATGTTGTGTATCTTGTGATTGTGTTTCTTTTAGTGATCTTGTCTATGTTATGGTTATCTAGTAAATTGAAAAGAAACCTAATAATAGCTTAAACCTTAACATGGTTTCAGAGCTAAGCTGAAGAGAGAATATTTCATTGGATAAAGAAAACGTCATTGTTGCCATACAATAAAATTAGGGATTTTTATTGAAGAGGAATTCCAGGCCAAAAATCATTTAGAAAAGTGCGCCCTGGACTAGGGAACTCTTTGGCACCTTCAGCGCACCTTTTCAGTGGATAAAATTCCCGGAAAGTGAAACCCTAGTTTTCACCGGTACCAGAAAACCAGAAGTACTAGTCCATAATTCCGTTGGTCAAGTTTGAAGGGGCAAAAAAATGGATTTTATGAAATCCAACTACACTAGGCGATTTGCCTCAGCCAAGCGGACCTCCTTGTAAGTTCAAAATTAAATTCTGAGCATTTTCATTTTTTGGTCATTTTCCTAGCTCCAAGTAAATATGTTTGCAAGCACTAAGCTTGTTGACAAGCTAGAAGGTGTGGAAAAATTTCGTTCCTGGAAGTATAGGATGGCACTCATTCTTGAAGAGAATGACCTAGCAAGATTGATCAAAGAAGATGTACCAGAACCTACCAACGCTGCAGATAAAGCAAAACACCAAAAGGACACAGTTAGGGCCAAAAGAATCATTGCAGATTCTATTAAAGATCACTTGATTCCTCAAGTGGATTCAAAGAAGACTCTAAAAGAAATGTTTGATGCCCTAACCAAATTATATGAAGGAAAGGGCATCAATCAAAAGATGAATCTAAGAACTCAACTCAAAAGTACAAGGATGCAAAAAGGAGAAACAATTCAGGAATATTTCTCCAGAATATCACAATTCAAAGAACAGCTAGAAGCAATTGATGACACTATAAATGAAGATGAACTTATAATGACAGCCCTTAATGGTCTCACAAGACCTTGGGGTGCATTCATCCAAACTATTTGTGCCAGAAAGGAGAAACTACACTTTGACAGACTTTTGGAAGAATGTGTTCAAGAAGAAGCAAGAGTAGTTAACCGAGAAGCATTACTATGAAGAGGTGAAGATCAAGCCCTAGCTACTCATACTAAAGGAGGAAGAGAGATGTCTTACTTCCATAAAGAAACTCATAAGGAGTCTCACCCCCAAAACAAATTAATACATGAAGAATCTCACCCTCCAAGGAGATTCCAGAAATTTCAAAAAGGTCAAAGAAGAGAAAAAGATTTATCATCCTACCAATGTTACCATTGTGACAAGATGGGACAAATTGCTAAAAATTGTCCAACTAGACGAGAAGAATACAAGAAGAGAAACAAGAGGCACC
>JASDQU010100802.1:324415-334876 GCA_032191745.1 Picea mariana | reverse complement strand
TCCAAGGAGATTCCAGAAATTTCAAAAAGGTCAAAGAAGAGAAAAAGATTTATCATCCTACCAATGTTACCATTGTGACAAGATGGGACAAATTGCTAAAAATTGTCCAACTAGACGAGAAGAATACAAGAAGAGAAACAAGAGGCACCATTCCCATACAATTGAATATGAAGAGCCACCCACAAAGATGATAAAAGAACAAATTGAAGACTATGTCTTAATCTATTCCCTCTCAGGATCAGTGTCACCTGGTGAGGACACTTGGCTCATAGAAAATGGTGCTTCCAAGCACATGACAGGTCAAAGAGACATTCTCTCTTGCCTTACATAAAAGAAGTTTCCCCAAAAAGTTACACTTGGAGATGATTATCAATACCCTATCAAAGGAGTAAGAGAATCAAATTACAAACTTGATCCAGGGACCCCAATGAAGATGAAGGATGTATTATATGTACTAGGTTTGACAAAGAACTTACTTTCTATCTCAGCTTTAGAGAAGAAAGGATTCAGAGTTGCCTTCATAAATGGAGAAGTTCTTATGTGGTCCAAAGGAGAAACCATGGAAGAAGCAATTGTTATTGGAAAAGAAGAAGGTGGCTTGTATAAGTTAAAGGGTCACTAAGAAGCAGCCTTGACCCATTCCATTGAGAATCCATGTGAACTTTGGCATAGAAGACTAGCTCACATCAACTACAAGGCATTACCATATGTAAGCAAGGAAGTCACGGGTCTACCAGAATTCAAGGTTGACCATGAAGGTTTGTGAAATGGATGTGCACAAGGAAAGAACATCAAGAATCCTTTCCCGAAGAGAGACATTAAAGCAGAGAGGAGTCCTAGAGATCATTCACTCAGATGTATGTGGCCCAATGCCATCAACCTCCATTAGTGGGTATGTATACATGTGTCTTTTATTGATCACTATTCTCACAAAACCTGGGTTTACTTTTTGAAATCAAAAGATGAAGTGTTCAGTAAATTCAAGGAATTCAAAGCCTTGATAGAGAATCTCTCTGAAAGAAATATCAAGATACTCAGGTCAGAAAATGGAGGAGAATACACCTCAAAAGATTTTGTAAACTTTTGTAAAGATGCCAGGATCAAGAGGGAGCTCACCACTCCCTACAATCCTCAACAAAATGGTGTAGCAAAAAGAAAGAACAGAACTGTAATGGAAGCAGTAAAGACTATGATCCATGATCAAGATCTTCCAATGTACTTATGGGAAAAAGCAACAAAAACAATAGTATATGTACAAAACATATTGCCTCATAGTGCACTTGGGTTCAAAACCCCTGAAGAGATGTTCTCCGGAAATAAGACAAAAGTAAGCCATCTCAAAATATTTGGGTGTCCAGTATTTGTACACATTTCGAAAGAGAAGAGAACCAAGCTGGACCCTTCAGGAAAGAAGGGAATATTTGTTGGATACTGTGAGGTCTCCAAGGCCTTCAGAGTTTATATACCAGGTTACCATCATATTGAGATCAACAGATATGTAACCTTTGATGAAGATGCAACACTCAAGAAATCAAGAAGATGCCAGCTTGAAGAAGTATATGAAGAAGAACATGTGGCTCCCAGAGTTGCAGAACCAGTGAGGGAAGTCATAACTTCCCCTAATGAGGAGATTCTAGAAGATCATGACATAATAGAATCCCAAGAACCTCCCCAGATGATGATCTCCCACAAGAGAAAGTCAGATTGGGCAAGGGAACTTATTCAAGATGGAGAGAAGTATGGTGCCCCCGAAGGAACCATGAGACAAGTTAAGAAACCCAAGCCATTTTCCAGTTATATGGCTTTGATGTGTGATCTCTTAGAGAAGGAGCCTAATTGCTTTGAATAATACATTCAGAAGAAAGAATGGGCAAATGCCATGACAGAAGAATACCAATGCATTATAAAGAACGATGTATGGTAAATAGTTCCTGTTAGCGATATTTCTTGTCTCGGGATTAGGCGTACCCAGGTCTGCAATTTGCACGGGAAGCACCCGAGCATAACACGAGAGAATCTCGTTTTTTAGCAGCAAGTCAAGCGAGTGGGCGAAGTCTTGCCATCGGTGGCCGAGATCCATCCATAGAAGCGGATCGACGACCATCGAGTTTTCGGGGCTGATCAGTTGCCCAGGGTTTAGCAAGGGGAAGCGCCATGGGTCAAAATGAATCTGGACCGTCCGATCACATTGGGACAGGTGGCAAGCCTGTTGGCATATCGCAGATCGGGGTTTCAAGGAGCAGGCACCCCTCGTTTCATGCATTTCAAAACTCCGAACCCTGAATTTCCGATAGCGCCCAGGATCAAGCCCATGGTTCTGGCGCCTGGTCGTAAGAGAACAGGCCTAGAGGAGGGGCGTTTATGTTTGTCATTTGGCCACTCGAGCCCCGAAGCGTCAAGCTAAATCTTGGAAGGAAGGCATTGTGATGCTCCAGATGCCGATTCGACATGAGCTAAATCCCAGTACCTGTTGGAGATTAATGAAGAAAAGAGAGGGTGGTTCAAACCTCACCTCGCTCATTTATTGCAGAGTATGAAGGTCCCGGCTGAAATTCTGCCCGGGAGGGTCCCCTATACCATTTCTCCTCAGGGAAGCCACGCCAAGTTTTCAACTCGCCAGAAGAACCTGCACACGCCAAATCAACATTCAAAGGGTTCAGCTACCTCTGGCGCGGGCCATGCCGAATTAACGTAGCGTATGACAAAGCAATGCAGGACAGATTTGATTGAGGCGACGCCATCCATTGAAAGTTCTGAGACGCCTCTGCTGGGTGAAAGGAAGGGACGAGTATATGTAGGCATTCTTGCCATTTTGTAATGATAGATGGTTGAGCAGAGCTCCCTACTGTAATGTTTTAGCAGCTATTCTAGCTTTCAGCTTATGCATCTGTATATGAGATTTCTTGTTTTATGACAGACAGTTCTTCTTACTCCGCCTAATTTTCATCTCATGCTAAGAGGGTTCGTGAACGACTGACTCGTGCGAATTATCGCAGTTCTGTTATGATAAAGGATTTATTATTACATAATTGTGTCCTCTGGATTTGCGTTTGAATGTAAGCCGATCTTGTGTTTAAAGGCCTTCTTCTACAGTCTGTTAGAAACCTGTTGTTTATAACAGACCTCTGCTTTTCTCTTGTATAAGTCTTCCGCCTGTTCACCCTTTACTACAGCTCACTGTCTGAAATTTACGGAAGACCTCACTTGCTCATGCATACCTGGCATGGTTTCAGAGTTGGAACACTATTGTTTTGAGTTTACCTCCATTCGATCACCCATCTATAAACAACCGTGACATAAAACTGATGAGCGTCGGGCTCTGCTCCTGCTAGCAATCCAGGAGTGACTTCTGACGCTAACATTTCTGGCGCCATTGCCGGGGACGAAATTGAAGATTTTCCCCGGGATTGAACGACAATGATTAGTTGATTCTGAAGGTGCATCAGATATCAGAATTATCAAGATTGTTTTTGTGCACCTGGCGACTCCATTGTGATGACTCTGCTGGGAAGAACCTGCTCTATTAATTGTGGCTTTCAGAGGCAGGCATACGCGGTCTCATCCACAACTGCCTCTAGCCACGCCTAAAGCAAATCCAGAGGCGGCACTCAGAAAGGGAAAGGCCTTTGAAGAAGAAGCATCCATCACCGAACCAGGTAATCCACCATATCCTTCTGTGGGAGCTCCTTTTTCTCCTCTCAATTTCCCGACAGGCTTGTTTCTGCAGTTTATCGTTTCCTAAATTTTGGGAGTGTTCTTGTTGAGGTTTCCTCCCCTGGTATAGGACTGGAGGGAGAAATCCTTGTCACTCCCGTCTCCCCTGAAGCTGTACCTTGGCATAAACCCATAAACACGGAAGATTTCCCTACTCCTAGCTTTGTCGCTTCTGCACAAAGAGAAACATCTACCGGCTTAAGCTCGCTATCCTTTTCACTAAATCCCTTGTTGTTTCCCACTCCCATTAAGAGCTCATCCCTAGTATCCCCATTCCGAGTTCCTTCTCCTCTGAGTTCCCCTTTACATAATATCCATATGGCCGGAGCAAATCCCCCTATGACCGCAATGGAGGCCATCATAGCCGCTAGGTATGCTCCTCTTGTCTTACCACAGCTTCTCAATGCCCTCCCACCAGATGGATACCTAAAGCAGCTGCCCAAGTTTACCGGCGAGGGGGACATAGTTGTCGAAGAACACCTAGCAACCTTTTACACTTTTGTGGATGATAATGTTATCATGCACGCAAACGTATGGATGAGAATTTTCGTCCATAGTCTCCAAGAAGAGGCTAGAAAATGGTTCAAGGACCTGCCTCCTAGATCTATTGATGGGATCGAGGCTTTAGATAGTGCCTTTTTGAGGCAGTGGGGAGATAAAAAAGATTTCATGTATTACATGACAGAGTTTGGGTCGTTGAAGAGAAAGGAAGGAGAGTCTATCTCCGACTTCTCTAATAGATTTAATAAAATGTACAACAAAATCCATGCTGAGATAAAACTCTCCGAAGCTTCTGCAAAGATCACTTACTCCAGCGCTTTTGATCCTAATTTCTGCCTACTGCTAAGGGAGAGAAGAGTTGCTACGCTGGCCCACATGCAGGATGCGGCCGTGGAGGTAGAATCTAACATATTGGTTGTCAACCGACTCAGGAACGCAGGTGATAGAAATATGTCCAAGAACGGGCCTGAAGCCTCCTCATCCTGTTCCTCTCCCCTGCCCCATCAGACAGATGAGACAGCTAGAGCACTAAAATCGCTTTCTACCAGGATGGAAAGGTGGGAATTAGAGGGGAAGCCCATGTACAGGAATCCCCAGAACACTGATAATAGAGGTTTCAGACGACCTACTAACAATATGCCTCAGGTTTTCCCGAGGGAACAAAGGGGAAAAGACAGAGAAGATCAAAGGGTTCAGACCCCCCTCCAAAACAACCTAGTTGATCATGAGGAAAGAGAGGAGATAGATGAGTTTGGCCCTGAAATTCACTGTATTGAAGAAACTCCCCCTTTCCCCCATTTGACGCAGTCCGCATATGAAGAATCCCTTATGAACGCTCAAATTCATGAGTTGGGGAAAGAACAAAGGGCCGGTCACACTTCTAACATATATAATCTCAGGTCGAGAAGGAAAGAAGGAGACTTTGATAGCCCAGACCAACCTCTCGTAGCAGAAAGGCCTACTAGATCTTCAACAACCACTACTAAAGATAAAAGAGCTCAAAGCGCTTTGCCAGCAGTCAAAGAACCCATTACCGAGGTAAGGGAAGCTCCTAAGCCCATTCCATCCTTTAATTTTGAACATGAAATTCAAAAGATCAGGATCCTCGTCCCCCTCTCAGAGCTAGTTAAAAATGAAGATTTTAAAAGATCCCTCTCCAAGCTGCTACAATCCAAGTCCCCCAAGCCTCCCTCTGACTCAGTAAACCTTCAAGATGAGAAGCCAGCCATCATCTTAGGCCCCATGGTAGAAGACAGAGATGACTCATCCCCTCTCTTCTACACATCCCTGAACATACATGATAAAGTGTTGCATAACTGCCTCATGGATTCAGGGGCTTCCCATAACCTTATGCCAAAAATAGTCATGGAAGAATTAGGACTGGAGGTGACAAGAACTTATCATGATTTATATTCTTTTGATTCAAGGAGAGTGCAGTGTCTAGGAGTCATCAAAGACCTGATGGTTTCCCTGTTTCAGTTGCCCATGAAAAGTGTGGTCATGGATATTGTGGTAGCCAACGTTCCCTTGAAATTTGGTATGCTATTGTCTAGATCGTGGATTGAAAATCTTGGAGGGACACTATAGATGGATCTCACATACGCCACCATTCCGGTCTTCGGAGGGGAACAAAGGAGGTTATACAGAGAAGTCCAGTTAGCCTATATTGTCAGTGATGAAGCATACCCCACCAATCACCCCATCTTTGCACTTGACACCGACTTGGGGTCTAGTTTGTTGCAGCTTACCGATGCCCTTGAAAGCTCTTTACTAATCAGAAAACATCCTAGCCCTGATCATCTGATTTCCCCTCAAAGCCCCTCTGTGTGGAAGATGTTTTTTGACAGAGCTTCTTCTAGCGAAGGCGCTGGCGCTAGAGTGGTTTTCATATCACCTTGTCAAGAAGCCGTGTCCCTGTCATACAAGCTGGAATTCGAAGCCACCAACAACGTGGCAGAGTATGAAGCTCTTGTTCTGGGTATGAGGGCCGCAAAGGAAATGGGAATTAAAGAGATAGCAATATTCAGAGATGCTGAGTTGATTATTCAGCAGGTAAGGAATGCTTATCTTGCCAATAATCCCGGCTCAGAAATTATCGGAATGAAGTATGGGACCTTATTGATAGTTTCTTCTTGGCTTTTAACATTTCTTTCATTCCGAGGGGAGAAAATACTTTGGTCGATTCTTTAGCTGTCTCAGCTAGTATGCTCAAATTTCCTCTGCCGCCTATGGTAAAAAATGATGTTGATATGAGATATAGGCCCTCGATGCCAGACAATGTCAAGCATTGGAAGGTGTTCGAGGATGATCCAAAACTCGAAAGGTTTCTCAAATCAGTTGATGAATTTTTTGCGGTACACATTGATCAAGATCCTGATCCAGAGGGTGACCCTCACCCTGAGGTGTTTTTAAACAAAATTGCTAATCATCGGATTATCCAGCTGCCTAACAATCACATCCCGAGAGGACTAGTTCCTTTAGAGAGACTGTTCGATGGGAACGATGTGGCAGTAAAGGGCAAGGTCTTGAATGAAGATGTTGATACAGCCAAATGCAACATTGGCACGCAGGAAGAGCCCAAGTTTGTCAGATTATCAAGCAGCCTAACCAGTGAACAGAGGGCCGAGTACACGGAGTTGCTGAGAGAGTTTGCCGATGTGTTCGCTTGGACCTACAAAGGCCTCAAAACATACGACACATCTGTCATTGAACACAAAATTCCGTTGAAGGAAGAAGCTAAGTCGTTCAGGCAGAAGCTGAGACAGATAAATCCCATGTTGCTGCCGGTCATGGAAAAGGAATTCAAGAAGCTATTAGATGCACAAATCATCGTCCCCTTGAGATATTCCGAATGGGTGGCCAATTTGGTTCTGGTAAGGAAGAAAAGCGGAGAAATCAGGCTTTGTGTCGATTTCAAGAATCTAAATAGAAGCTCAAAGAAGGACAATTACCCCCTGCCTAAGATGGAACACATACTGCAAAGGGTAACTGGTGCATCTAGGATATCTATGATCGACGGGTTTTTCGGCTATAATCAGGTATCGGTCATACCTGAGGACAGAGAAAAAATGGCCTTCACCACTCCTTGGGGCACATTTATGTATGCCAAAATGCCATTTGGGTTGATGAATGCAGGAGAAACATTTCAGCGAGCCATGGATATAGCCTTCATCGGAGAAAAAGACCAGTTCGTAGTGATCTACCTAGATGACATCATGGTCTTCTCCAAGTCTGATAAAGAGCATCGCTGTCACTTAAGGAAAGTTTTCTCGAAGTGCCGGAGATTTGGTCTTTCCCTAAATCCCAAGAAGTCCCTGTTCGCTATGATGGAGGGCAAGCTGCTAGGCCATATAGTATCGGCAGAAGGAGTAAGAATTGATCCCAGCAGAGTGGAGGCGATTCAAACCCTGTCACTCCCCAGGTCTAAAAAAGAGGTCCAGGCATTTATGGGAAAGATTAACTTTCTGAGGAGATTCGTCTCAAATTTTGTTGAGCTAGTGAAACACATCACGACCATGCTCAGGAAGGGAAACGAAGTGAAATGGACCGCTGAGCCCAGGGCATCTTTTGACCAAATAAAGAGGGCATTGACTGAGACACCTGTGCTGATCAGTCCTGACTATTCCAAAGAATTCCTAATTTTCTCCTTTACTTCTTTTGATACAGTAGCAGCGGTCTTATTACAGAAAAACGAGAAGGGGCATGAGCAACCCGTCGCTTTCTTCAGCAAGGCATTAAGAGACGCAGAGAGCAGGTATGAAATCATGGAGAAACAGGCCTACGCCTCAGTGAAAGCTCTCAAATCTTTCAGAGTCTATGTCTTGCATTCAAAAGTAATAGCATACGTTCCTTCAGCTTCCGTGAAGGATATCCTTGTACAGCCCGACGTAGATGGGAAAAGAGGCAGATGGATCGCTAAAATTATGGAATTTGACTTAGAGATAAAGCCCACCAAGTTGGTTAAGGGGCAAGGCTTAGCCAAGCTACTGGCTGAATCCAACTGCGAAGCCTTGGGAGTTAGTTTCATCAATACTCGCCCAGGATCTCAGCGAGCTGAATCGCCTAGCCAATGCTCTCAAGATGGCTTATCGCTCGCAGGATGTGCCTGGTATTGTGACATTCTGTATTTTCTGCAGGAATTGAAGCCCCCCTATGGAATGGGAAAAAGCAAAGCAAGGGCTCTAAAGCTCAAGGCGGTCAGGTATTGCCTCATCGACCAAGCCTTGTACTGGAAAGACCCTCTAGGGGTATTTCTGAAATGCTTGGACCCGCAGGAGGCCCAGAAGGTTACATTTGATTTTCATAGCGGCCTTTGCGGAGGTCATCATTTCTGGAAGACCACAGCTCACAAAATACTCTGAGCCGGGTATTACTAGCCCACTTTATTCCCCTATGTTTGCAGGGAGATCAGAGCTTGCATCAAATGCCAAAAGTTCTCAGGAAAACAACAGCTCAAATCACTGCCATTAAAACCCGTAGTAGCTTCGACACCTTTTCAACAATGGGGGTTGGACTTCATCGGAGAAATTCATCCTCCCTCAAGTGGTCAACACAGATGGATCTTGACTGCAACAGATTATTTCACCAAATGGATAGAAGTTGTCCCCACCAGAAGCGCATCACACAAAGTAATTATCAGCTTCCTGGAGGATATCATAGCCCGATTTGGCTGTCCCAGCAGGATCGTCACTGATAATCCTGCTTCTTTCAAATCTGAACCTCTAATTAAGTTCTGCGAGCAGTTCCAGATCTCGCTAATTCACTCCACCCCCTACTATCCCCAGGGCAATGGTTTAGCAGAATCCTCCAACAAAAGCCTGATAAAGATCATCAAAAGATTGTTAGAGGATAACAAAAGAGCCTGGGATTCAAAGTTGAAATTTTCTCTATGGGCCGATCGTGTCACAACGAAGAAGTCTCTGGGCACTTCGTCATTTCAACTAGTCTATAGAGAAGAGGCGGTTTTCCCTACTCAGCTCGCCTTACCTGTGGCGAAATTCTTTCAAGACTACGAGGGAGAACCAGATCATATGATCAGAAGAATTCATCAGATAGTGGAAGTGCAGCAGATCAGAGAACAAGTGAGGGACACAGCTTATAGTCATCAGCAGAAGATCAAACAGGCTTTTGACAGAAAGGTCAAGAAAAAGGAGTTGGAGATCGGGGATTTGGTATTTAAGTGGGACGCACCCAGACAGGATAAAGGCAAGCATAGCAAGTTCGACGCCCTCTGGATCGACCCCTTCAAAATCTCTGAGATTTTCTCCAACAACACATACGGGTTGCAGGATCTGGAGGGTGAAGAGATTTTCAACAGCCCAGTGAATGGGCATTTTCGGAAAAAATGTTTTATTTGAGCCTTAGACGGCTCCTCTGTTTGTAAATATTGTCCTTTTTACCTTTGTGTATTTTTCTTTTTACATGTTTTCGGCTTAATAGGTGACTCCATAGCCCAATAGCAAGGCACTGAAGCTGCGGAAGGAGTTCTTAGAGCATCACAGGGATGACTCTATCCCCCATGGAGTCTAATGTTAGCGATATTTCTTGTCTCGGGATTAGGCGTACCTAGGTCTGCAGTTTGCACGGGAAGCACCCGAGCATAACACGAGAGAATCCCGTTTTTTAGCAGCAAGTCAAGCGAGCGGGCGAAGTCTTGCCATCGATGGCTGAGATCCATCCATAGAAGCGGATCGACGGCCATCGAGTTTTCGGGGCTGATCAGTTGCCCAGGGTTTAGCAAGGGGAAGCTCCATGGGTCAAAACGAATCTGGACCGTCCGATCACATTGGGACAGGTGGCAAGCCTGTCGACATATCACATATCGGGGTTTCGAGGAGCAGGCACCCCTCGTTTCATGCATTTCGAAACACCGAACCCCGAATTTCCGATAGCGCCCAGGATCAGGCCCATGGTTCTGGCGCATGGTCGTAAGAGAACAGGCCTGGAGGAGGGGTGTTTATGTTTGTCATTTGGCCACTCGGGCCCCGAAGCGTCAAGCTAAATCTCGGAAGGAAGGCATTGTGATGCTCTAGATGCCGATTCGACGTGAGCTAAATCCCAGTGCCTGTTGGAGATTAATGAAGAAAAGAGAGGGTGGTTCAAACCTCACCTTGCTCATTTATTGCAGAGTATGGAGGTCCCGGCCGAAAGTCTGCCCGGGAGGGTCCCCTGTACCATTTCTCCTCAGGGAAGCCACGCCGAGTTTTCAACTCGCCAGAAGAACCTGCACACGCCAAGTCAACATTC
>JASDQU010100802.1:308150-318894 GCA_032191745.1 Picea mariana | reverse complement strand
ACTGCAACACGTGGAACTGAAACTCTAGGGGTGGTGCTCAAGATTTTGACCATTCTTTTCTATTATTGGAGTGTTTGTTGTTTCTCCCCGTATGCAAGAACACTCTTTACTTCATTGTCTAGGGTTTACCAATTTGGACTTCATTGTTATTATTATTATTTTTTCTCGTCTACATATCTCTTTTTTCTTTCCTTCTCATGAATTACTACCGTTGTTATGTGATATTCTCTCATATATTTGTGAACATTAATGTAATTTATTTATTTATTTTAAAGATTAAAAATTAATAAAAAATCAAAATATTAAAAGAAAATATGATTTTTTACTTAAATTAATCTTTAGGCTTTAAATTTTCAAAAGTCTCTTATTTTGCGAAATATAATTTTTTATAAGCAATTAATTTTTTTTCATATATAAATATTAATATTTTAATCAAGGTAATAGAATATAGAAATCAAGAACTTTTTTTCATATATAAATATTAATCTTTTAATCAAGGTAATATAATATAAACATTTGCAATTTATAAAACAAATTTACTTTGTTTATAATAAATCAATATTAGTAAAAAAATCTACTTAATATTTTTGTTTATCTTTAAACAAAAGCATACAAATTACCATGATGATTTTACTCATAAAATATGGCAAATCGATTTTCCTTATAAAAGTAAAAGATGACCAATCAAATTTGCTTGGTTTATAATAAATAAATATTAATAAAAAAAAAATATTTAATATTTTTACTTTTAAAATCATTATGATTATCTTTTTTATTATAAAAAATGATTAAATATTTTTAAATCTTTATTTATTTTTTATTTTCTACTATAATCACATTTAAAATTGAAACAATTTTAAAACTTTTCTCTTTTGAAAATATCTTAACACATGAATTGGGTTGCCCCCAATTTCCCTTTTGAAAATATCTTAACACAACAATTGGTTGCCCCCACTAGACCATTATAAAGGTAGAAATTAAAACACCTTAACTTATCAAACACCCTAAAATTTTATTGTAGCTATTTTTATTTCCCAATCAAATTGGGAGGACATAGATCATATTTATTTTTCTTTTATTCTTATTTTATGAGAATTGTGTTTTAAAATTGAAGCTATTGCTAAGCTTTTTATTAGTTAAATATGTTAATTTCTAATGAATAACGAGAAATTTTAAAACAACACGATAAATTGATTATTGCCACAAAACCAAAGTAAAGGAAGAACTGAAAACACCCTTGTCTAAACACCCCCAAAATCATATTACAACAATTCCTTTCTAATGACCATTTCTAATGACCATTTTGGGAAGTTAAAATTATCAATAATAGTAATAATAATCTAATTTTAAGGTCACGACCAGGCCAAACATCAAATTGGTGTATGAGACCCCCCTGTTTGTGGGACAAAATACCCCATATGCGTAGTGATTTGATTGTTAAAGTCTATGTAAGTGTACATATCCTACCCCCTTTCAATTCAAACCTGTGATCTCATAGGAGGAAACACATTTTCTTAACCATTCGGCCCCATTTTTTTTTTATGAGAATTTCATTTTAGAATTGAAACAATCTTTGGACTTTTCTTGTTTAAAATATCTTAATAAATAATTAATAAATTACAAAAAAACACAACAAATGGGCACTGTCACAAGACAAAAGTAAAGGTAGAACATAAAACACCCTAAAATCCATATTTCAACAATTCCTTTCTAACAACCAAATTAGGTAGAGACTCAATACCCTCAATAACGGACCGTATTTTTATTCCCTTTACAAGTAGCATGAGCCCAAATGAAAACACACAAAATGCAATAAAACTAACTCCAATAGATGCAAAAGATTTTTTGAAAAATAGATGGTTGTTGCAACCAAACTGAAGGCAATTACATCCCCGACATATTGTCATTGTTCACACCTTCAATGGCCACAATATTTTGTGAGGGATTTTGTGCATAGCAAGGCATTACTACATGTTCATTGGAAGGGAGTTGCATCTTGATGCACCGTGAAGCATACATGCAACGATTGTGAAGAAATTAAGCCAACCACTTATATGTTTCCCACCTTGAAATTTTGGCCACAACCTACCTACAATCACAAGCACTCCTAACCCATAATAAGCTTGTTGCCACCATTAATTAGAGCTTCTTCATGAAACATGTCATATGTGAGTTTTCATTGATGTCCAATAGTCTTTTGTCAATGACATGGTTGTGGTCAAACACACACTTACAATATATTGTAAAAACATGGCAAAACCCTCATCAAAACCATACAACTCATCACTCCTCACCATAGAAGAGCATCACACCCTCCATGCTATGCTTAAAAGGTCTTGAGCTTGTTTTTTAACCTCACAAATACCTCCTCATTCTTCCTTACAACCAACTTCTCGTGGGAGAGATGGAGGCACAAAACTCTTCTTCCCACTCATTTCATAAACTCAAAAATATTTGAAGACTCGGAAAAGGAAAAAAATCTCAATTTTTCATTTTATGGAAAAAATAAAAGAGAGTATGGGAGACAAAATAGATCTATGCTTTTATTCATTCAATATCATTAACATAATGCTATTAGTCATAAATATCGATAATAACTACAAGTATATAATTATTTATAATAATATTAGTTGTATAAAACATGTGCTATATGTTATATATCACTATTATAATAATCATTATGTGTGAGTTATTTAATATATTATTATAGTTAACCTATTTATATTAGCACATTTATATAATATTATTATAAGTGTAGAGGGGGAGATAGAGGCCGTGTGTCAATATCAACACATCATTATGATGCAAATTTATTAGAAAGGAAAATAAATTTATTAGAAAAAATAAAAGAGAGTATGGGAGACAAAATAGATCTATGCTTTTATTCATTCAATATCATTAACATAATGCTATTAGTCATAAATATCGATAATAACTACAAGTATATAATTATTTATAATAATATTAGTTGTATAAAACATGTGTTATATGTTATATATCACTATTATAATAATCATTATGTGTGAGTTATTTAATATATTATTATAGTTAACCTATCTATATTAGCACATCTATATATAATATTATTATAAGTGTAGAGGGGGAGATAGAGGCTGTGTGTCAATATCAACACATCATTATGATGCAAATTTATTAGAAAGGAAAATAAATAAGTTCCAAGTACTGGTGAAAGTAATTATATATTGTGTTTTCGAGTATAAAAGCATAGCTTTATTTTGTCTTTCGTTTGAGATCAATTTTCTTTTTCAAGTCTCAAAATATTTTGGAGTTTTGGAAATGAGAATGAACATTAGTTTCATCACCTTGCGACAGTGGGTGCTAAATTTTGAAAACATTATGAAGTGGTTTATGTAACAAGAAAAATCTTAACATTGACTTGAAACTCTGATAAATTTTAGTTATCATTGATTTTATTGCCCCATATTTCTCTCCGAAAGAAGTGCCACTGCGATCATAGTAGGACAAAAGTAGCATGAGTCCTTTGATCTAGCAAATTTATCTTAGGACACATGACCCATGAACTAATAGTTGATGAATTCAATTTGGATCACAGGGAAGTGACAAAGTTAAAGATATCTCGAGATTCTTAATGATGGATCATTAATACCTTTAAAARCCCTATAACACAAACCTAGAAGCCTTTAAGATGACCTCCTTCGCATGGGGCTAACATCTTTGGATTGAAAGCTGAAGTGGACATTGGAATTTACATTGAGTACCAACTTGGGCTCATCCTTTTAAGAAGTAAGTGCCCTAAGAGAGTCCAAGAGAGAAAGGAGCCCAAAGGATTAGAGATTGGAAGCCACTTCTACATATGCATAAGGTAAACATCATATTGTAATCTCTTCTTTCATCAATGAAACATCTTTCTTCCTTGCTTCCCAAATATGTTGATTTGTGGTTCATGTTATTTTCATGTTGATGTTGTTCTATTGAATAATGATAGATTTGGGCTTGACTCATTTTTCAAGAAAGTAGGACTTAGGGTTTATTATTTTGGAAGTGTTATAGCGCAAGTTGGAGGTTGGGAAAAGCCCAAACCAATCACAAAGCAAGTGCTACAACTTGGGAATCCTACACCCAATGTCACCTCGATGTAGGTCCCACACTTCAAGGGTGACTAGGTCACTCTAGGGAGGCGATCACGGTGACCCTAGGGGGATTGAGACGGAGATGGAAATAAATGGAAGAGAAGCCCCTAGAGGTCAAGTCTTAGTGGAATGAAAGGTGGGAAGAGATTCCTTGTAAGTCAAGTGATTGTTTCCCCACTTGTATAGTACTTCTTCGGATGATTGTACCTGCCCGAGACACAAGGAAATCCAACTTGCAATGATATATGTTAGTATGGATCAACAAGTTAAGATTGTTGTCCCTAATTTGCAGCAGTAGATGATAGTTTATATCAACAAATAAAACATCTAAATTAGCACACAAAGTTCTAAACTAGTTAAGTAAATCAACATCAAGCTTAGCAATGAATATAGGCCAAACAATGGCACTTAAAAAGCAAGAGAAGATGGTTGTTGTAAACATGTATTTTCTGCAGAAAATTGCAGCCTTATGGTTGTAGCATTCAATGGCATGCAACAACAAAATCAACCATGGTAAAGTGCCAAGAATTATCCCAAAAGGTGCGCCCTAGTTAGTAGACTAGGTGAGTGAAGTTAGAGAGCTAATTTAGGGTTAGTTTAGGAGTTAAGAGAGTGTTAGTAGCTAGGGTTATGCAACCCTAATGGATGTAGGTTAAATTTTGTAACAACAATTAAAGTAGTGGGAGAGAGGGGATGCCCTAGTAGGGGAAGACTCCTCTCAATGAGGCAAAATCAACCTCAAGCAAGAAACCTTTCAAAATCTAAAAAATGTGTTTCACAAGGCAATGATTTTATATCTCCAATGTAAAAAAGTATGACTAGTGCCTTTACTATTGGGTTAATGGAGTCAAATAAACAAAGAGCTAGAGAATCTACCTCCTTGGGGGTGTAAGCCCTTTTACTTCCCAAGGAAAGTTTCTCTAGCTAGGGTTTAAGCTAAGAGGGTGTATGCCCTTATACTTCTCTTAGAAAACCCTTGTATAATCAATGAGATGAAACATAAAATGATGAAGACTATGGTGGGGGTGTATGCCCTCATACTTCCCACCTAGCTCCTAGCATAACAATACTTAACTTGAAAAAAATGATAGCATAATAGTAAAAGACCATACCAAGATCAAGAGAAATGCCAAGATAATCCACCACAAGAGCTATAAAAACATCATCCAAGGCTAACACCTTACTCCTCCATCAACCATTCATCAATAAAGCCATAAACAAGTGCACAAGAGATAAAAAGAGCCAAGTGTAGTGAAAATTTCAAACCAAGTCCTCTCACAATGAGGGAGAGTTATGTTAAAATGAGATCTTATGATATACATATGTCACCAAGGTAACTTATCCACAAATTAAGGGGTAAACCAAAATATTAGGGGTCAACGACGCTAACCTTTCCCCCTTAACAAAGTAATATTAAAAAATTCATTTAAAATTTCACTTTTTCACAAATAAAACCCCAATTTATATGGATGTCACCCCTTTAGGGGACGTTTTGGCACTAAGAGAATTATTGGTGATGTAGGAGGGTAGTAAGGCTTCCCAAAGCCACGTGTCAAGCATCCAAATGTCTTCCTTCATGGTCAAAGCCTCAAAAACCTCAAAATGTCCAAGTGCCAATGCATATCATCTCACCACCATGCCCTAGCCCCCCCAAACATGATGTCAAGCTAAAAAAGAGGACGTTTTTCCCCACCTGGAAAAATCGTTTGGCAAGTGAGGGTTGGGCCATGTCGTCCAAGTCATCATCAAGGCCTTCCAAGTCCGATCCTTCTCATTTGGCATGCGGGCCCTTGACATCCAACCCGTGGGCTTGTAGCCCCATGGAAGCCCAAGCTAGGCTTGTTCTCCCAAAATTGTCCACCAAMTAGGTCTTGCAAAGACAAATGAGTACACCCTCCAAGGATMTCAAGTCATAACATATTGYTAAGTGAATCCAATCAATAAATAATCCATCTAAGCATGTGCATCAAAGATCACTATATCAAACAATTAATTACTCAAAGACAATATGCAACTTGTCAAGCTTGAATATGGGAGGGTTGACGAGGTGTCCTATTGGGTAGATMTTTYCCTAGGTCAAGRAAAGTTTGCAAGAGATCCMTCTCTAAGTCATGTAAAGTGGATGAAGTGGYTGGGGTCAATAATCAATGGACATAGGGCTCATGACATACAAGGGGTCGTAGTRTCTCATTCATGGGTGCCYTTGTAGAGGGTGTGTGGTACCTTCGTTTGYAATGAAAWTTTTCCAAGCCCATCAATTTCCTTTTATCTTTCTTTCTTTGTTATCTTTCAATATAGCATAAGGAGAGGTTGAATGTCACTRCCCTGGCATGGTGACCAGATGATGGCAATGTCACCCAGAAACACTTAGTGGAAATGAGAAGGATGGCTCGTGATGATACCCCCTTTCTCTCAACCATGCAACTGAGAGCCATTACCCTGGTTTGGTGACCAGATGATGGTAATTCCATAGCACTAGATATTCATGGAGGTGATAGGTCGGCTCRKGATGAGACCTCCTATCCTTCAACTAACCTTTTAARCGTTCTTTATTATATTGTGGGTCCCCTTYACTCAAAAATAAGTGTTTCATTGCTTTCTTGGGTGATCCCTGGGCGAAGCATCTGGAAGGTTTATACAAGGCTTTTATCTCTTACCCAACATCAACCCCTCCGGGCCTTCAACCCCTTCTCCCCATAGAATGAGGGACAACCCCTTCTTGGGTCAATACACCCTAAAATCCCAAGAGATAAGGAAATGGAGGGGAAAAATGATGGAAAGTGGTAGGTATGGTTGGGAACGGTACGGTGGCTCTTTAAGGGAGTTCCTAGTAGCAAACCCATCCCTGAGGAAAACCACTTACTAGGACACAATGTCAACCACCAAGGTGAAGCAGGGCAAAAGGCATAATGTCTAAGCATATATCATGAAATCTAGAGCAACCTAAGATACTGAATACTCAAATGTCTTAAATATTGAAATGATGCTCACCATAATACTGACTTGTACCTCATGGAGCAAGGCCCACTGACTTCCGGAAGCCAACTGGTGTGGTGGATGCCATTTGCAAATCTGTGACCATCTGTGGTGGTGAGTGGGTTTTCCATCTGTGCAAAGGGTAATGATGGTCATGTAGTCTCTCGCCACTCCATATTTGCAACCTGAGGGCCCCGAGACATAAAATCCTTAGTTATCCACAAAATGGGGATAACAGGAAGGAAGAGGTTTCTGTTGGAGATTTGCAACTTAGGACAATCATTCTCCACAAGAAAGTACAAGAAGACCCATCTATATCATTACAAGAAGCCCCAAGAAGAAGTTGAATATCCAGGAAGAGAAGACAACCCCACAGGAAATTAATAAAGAAATTGAAGACCCAGAAATAAGAAGTTGGCCCCAGACTAGCGCCGAGATCAATACAAATACATGACTGAGTCATTTCATTTGACAATCAAACAACTCCTTCTGCAGTGCGCACAAGGCAGTTACAATTGCAGTTTTTTGGATATTTTGCTATATCTTGGTTTTGGTTATCTTGGAGAGTGCGCCACACTTGGAGAAGCTCTTGCTTGGTTATTCTTGGTCATCTTATTGAGGTGCTAGGTCTTGGTGATGCTAGGCTCGGGGATGATATTCTCTGTATGGTATTTTGGCTATTGATGGTGATGCACTGGTAATATCTTGGATTGAATTCTTCTAGAGAAAGGTTGCTGGGTTTTCTCCCAAGTTTGGGTTTCCGAGGATAAACTCTTGTGTTCTTGTGTCTATTGTGTATGGTTAATATTTCTAGATCTTGTTATTTCTGCTGCATTGTTATAGTTGAGATTTTTAGTGTATAGTTATTCTATGATAGCTGTTGTATGAAAGTGAATCTTGTTATTAATCATAAGGCAATAACTATCAAGAGTCGAGAAACATATAAAACATCAACATGGTATCAAAGCTAGTTGAAATATTGCCATTGTACAATTGCAGTTGCAGTTTCCAGTTACAATTGCAGTCGCTAGTCACCAGTTGGAGTTGCCAGTTGCCAGTTGGAGTTGCAGTTGTAGTTTCCAGTTACAGTTGCAGTTTTCAGTTACAGTTACAGTTGCAGTTGTAGTTTCTAGTTACAATTGCAGTTGCCAGTCGCCAGTTGCAGTTTCTAGTTTCCATTTGCGCAAACATTGAGATTAGAAAACAAGCTAGATGGTGCTACAAATTTCAAAGGTATACACTTATATATGTTTCCAAGTTATATCATTTAGCAGAGTATGAGGGTGTTTGTAGGGGATGTACAAGGGACCTTGTCCAAGAAATGACCTAAATGGATCATTGGATCTAGTGCATTTAGAGGAATATCACACCCTCCCTAGCAATTAAGACTCCATGTTTTCATATCAGGTTTGATATTTTTATATTGTTGCATCTTAAATAAATATTGTAACCGGGACAACAGTCTTTAGAGTTCTATTACTGCTGAGTACTTGTTGCTATCAAATGTTTAGTGACACTTGAATATTGTTAGTACAATAATCATTGTGTAAATGCTCACTGTTTAGTACTAATGATGCACTTATTTACAAGATGAAATCGATCTCTTCTAGGATATGTTCTTGGTTGTTGTCTTTTCCCCGGACAAGTTACTATGGAGGTCAAAACACTAGAAAAGTGTTGCTCTTGTCTTTTGTTCTTGTTTTGTTTCGGGCAGGTTACCACAGAGGAATGATTGGTAACAACACTGGAAAAGTGTTGTTCCTGTTTCCCATTTTTTTATTCTTGTTCCTATTTTCTTATCATAATAATATTGTTCTTGTCTGCTATTATTTTTTGTTATTGTGCTTGTTCCAGGTAGGTTACAGGTGATAGCTCTAAGTGAGAGCTATAGTGATGGTTGCAGGAGGCAACATCTTAGATGGTCTCTAGTTTGAGACATGGAGAATGATATCCAAACATGGAGTTGTATACATGAAAATATACATCCATATACTAAAGGCAAAGAAGATAATGTTAGAGCCTTCCGAAAACAAGGATACTTTTGTAGGATACAAAGTGTTCCACATGAATATTGATGAGGAGGAGTAGGTGGCTCCACTAGTGGTGAGGCAGACGACCCCACCTAGTACCAATTCAGAGTAAGATAGAGTTCAGAGGGAGTCATCCCTCAAGATCAAGTAGGGAGGTGCAACCTCCTAGGACAGTTCATTGGAGATCAGACTTCAGAAGATGCAAAGGGAGTAGATGGCTCCAGAGATTGTACAGACTTAGAGGGAGTCATGTTTTAGAGGGAGCATGGTACTCTAGGATCGATGGATACTTGAAGAGATTGGTTTTAACCAAGAATGTACAGACTCAGAGTGAGCCTAATCTCAGAGAGAGTTAGTTGGCTCAAGAGAGAGCCGATCATTCAGAGGGAGTTCCCCCCAACATCCAGGTGGGAGAGAGACATCTCCCATGAATGACAGACATGTGTCATGAGTCGAGAAGGCTAGACAAAAGCTTCAAAAGAAAGAGGCTTCTAGGAGATGCGATCTTGCTACAATGATAGAGGAGACAATCAATCAAGAGGATTGGGTATGGATTTTGTCTCAATCACAGAGGGAGAAACCAACGAGACAAAATGGAAAACAAGACTTACTCTAGTGACAGAGGGAGTTGGCCTTAGAGTTCGAGATGGAGGATCCTGGACGGCTGTACTCTTGGGATTAGAGGTGTGACAAGATCATATGAGATCTTCCTCATTCAAGGGATACTGATGATATTCAATATGATGGACTGCAAGTACATTCCTACACGTATGATGACAAATCTGAAGAAGTTGAGTGATTCTATTTCAGATTCAGATTTGGTGGATCCCACAATGTACAGGCAGCTGATTGGATCCTTGATGTACCTGGTTAATGACGAGCTAGATATTTTATTTACAGTGAATAGCTTGTGCCAATATTTGGTTGAAGCCAAGGAAGCTCCAATGGGTGGAAACAAAGCATGGTACAATTGGATGTGATTTTTCTCAGGTGATGAAATGAGGCTGCAGAGATATACAAATTATGATTGAGCAGGGAGTGCAGTAGACAGATTGAGCACCTCAGGGTGCTGCTTCAAATTGGAATCAATTACGATTTCCGGGATACGCTAGAAGTAGGCTTCTGTAGCACTCAATACAATAGAGACATAGTATGTCACAGCTGATGTTGCAAGTCGTGAAGTGGTGTTACTTCAGAAGCTTCTTGCAAAACTTCATCCGAGACATGGTACAGAAGGGAGAAATGAAGCTTCAGTATTTATCCACGGATGAGTAGATTGCAGATATCCTCCTAGAGTGACCATGCTGATTTCGCTGAGGACGATGATACACATGATTAACCATGCTAATTTGGCTAGTGATGAGCGTTGATGTTTCAACATCGGGCAGACGTTCTCCCAGATTGGTCATGCACGAGGCTATGCTAGTGATGATATGACCAAGGGAGAATTATTTATTCACTTACGGGGCTCTGCTAGTGGTGAATGACCCAGATATGTTGATGGTCTCCATGCTATAGCATCGGGTAGATGTTCTCCCAGATTGGTCATGCACGGGGCTATGCTAGTGTTGATATGACCAAGGGAGAATGATTCATTCACTCACTAGGATCTACTAGTGGTGAATG
>JASDQU010100802.1:260601-301569 GCA_032191745.1 Picea mariana | reverse complement strand
GTCGGGTTTAGAAATAAGTATGCCTATCTATACAATTGTTATCACCGAATTTCATTTTCATGTCACAAATCCTCCAAATAGTTGAAAACATCTCAGTTGGGTCCCCTTAGGTCCTTCACATACCCACATTCAATCCATATAATCAACATGATCAAGTTGAAAACCTTTTTTTTTTTGTGTTAATGCATATGCGCTGTTTTTTTTTTTTTTTTATATTGACATGGTCCGTGTGGTAAATAGCTGAAAACCCACATGTCTTTCTTATTTGTAGAAACAAAACAAAAAATAATAAGTTGGATTACATCATATAAAGTTTCCATGTAAATTTACAACCTTATGGTATTCATGAAATTGACTATCCCAAACAGTGGATAAAGTTATTTCTTTCTTGCTTTCTCTTATAAATTTTTCCATTTGAATTGCCATTTGTTATAGAAAGTATCACTTCTTTCTAATCAAAGGAATCCTTCACTCAATTGTGAATGAGGCCTTTGAGTAATAGTTATATATTTTTAAAATTTATTCTTACACAATGTCACATATCACACTTTACTATGTCACACTTTACTAATAGAGAGAAATTAATGTCACGTTGTTGAAATGTTGTTGGATGTTATGAACATAATATATAATAATAAATATAAATACATTATAATAGTTAATGAATAATTAATGAAGAAACACATTTTTAATGAAAGATCACGTCTCTTCATGGAAGGGAACCCTTGCGTGGATATATAATGCCCTCATTCTTATTGTATCTCATCATCTCATATTCATATACATTATTATTTAATATATTATCCTTTATGGATTATAACCTGTTGTCCTACATACATTGGGTATTTACTTAGTGAGCCGATTTGGTTCACCATAGTGGTATCAAAGCTTCGTCTCTGACTTTTGGCCACAAACAAAATTTCTCTATTTTTTTTGGTCCTTGATCATAATTGGCCCTTGGCATTTGAAGTCTAAAATTTCTGCTGCAGAATACAATATTGAAGAAACATAAACTATTACCCAAAAAAAATAGGAGTAAAAAATTAAAAAAAAAGTAACCTTGCATTGAAAAGAATACTGAAAAGAAAGAAAGTGTAAAAGAATGGTTTAAATTACCACAAATTTTCCGATAAATTCAAGCTATCTTACTTCAGCATACGAATCAAATATCTCTATCATGGAAATTCACGTACAAAAATTTGTTAAACAATAAATTTTAGTTTCCATAAAGAAAAAAGAAAAAAGAAATAAAGAAAAAAGATAAAAAAAAGAAGTTATATATATATATATATATATATATATATATATATATATATATGTGTGTGTGTGTGTGTGTGTGGAAAAATAAAAGAATATCCTTTTTCCTATTATAAAGAAAAATAAAATAATAAAAACAAAATATTATTACCAACGAGTGTGTATATCAATATCCACTATTTACAACCATGCAACCACAAGTTATTTTGTACAAATTCCGTGAGTTAAGGAAGAAGTATAACTAACAGATTTCTTTTGGGAAGTGTGAAGATAATATTAAATTATTTTTCATTAATTACCCAAGAAAAAAAAAGAGATTAAGTGAATATAAAATTACTTTTGGTAAAGTATAAGAAAATATTCAAAGTTTTTGAACTCTATATATATAAAAAGAAGAATTATCAAGGATTATTTTCTTAAAAGAGTATAAATTAATATTAGATGAAGATATCTATTAAGTCAAGAAGCTTAAGTCTTGTTATTATTAAAGGGATATTATAATAATTACAAGATCAATTCAAATTAAAAAATGGATTTTACGGAAGGAATATTTTCTGATAAAAATCATCTAACTAGATGCATCAGAGTATTAATATTTAGAGGAAATATTCAAGAAAAAGAAGTTAGCATCCGCATTTGCCCAGATAAGAAGAAAAATCGCATGAGTATGGATTTGGCGAATCAATTAATAATTCCAAAGACAAATGTAATTGAAACAAAAGACTTTTTTTTTAGCAATAAATATGACATCAAGGACTCACCGTTGACACTTGAAGATTATAAAATCGTATCGAATTTCGAGGTTACAACTATATATGAAAAAGAGGTTGATATAATCCTCGGCCCGACTTGGTTAGAGACATTAGGTAGCTTAATATTAAACCTTGAGAAAAAGTTTTTAATATTTTCCTACAAAAATAAAAAAATAAAATTACATGACGTCTTAGTGAAGTCATATTCAATATCTACGTTAAAAGATATTGATAAGATCTCCAAAATACTACTTTCGGATAAACAACAGTCAATACTTGAGATCCAAAAGGAGTGTGACAAAATAGTCATAGACAAAGATGCAGAAATTTGTCGCCTACAAATCCATAATCAAAGTTTACTCACCCAGATTAAGAAGATAAAGAGTGATAAGAAGACGGTAGAGGACAAGTTAGAACAACTTATCAATAAAGAATCATTGGTAGATAAAGAGACAATGACTAAACCTATGGAACTACAAAAGTCTTCAAATGGAAAAAACTTGATTGTGGATAAAGCAATTAATATAGACCCAGTCAACCTTACAACTCAAAATGATTCAATTGATGTAAATAGGTCTTGACATGTCGAAGTAGAAACAATACAAGGCGATGAAGAAGAATCGATTCCAAGTGTTAGTCAAGAAGAAGCTACAAGTACACGAAGTAAAGATCAGGTTGCAAGGATTCCTTATAGACATCCTAATCACAAAAATTGATACTTCAACCAATCAATGTATCCACATAAACAAAAGACAAATATGTCAAAAATTATTACCTCCATTACAAATGATGCTCACGGTAGAAGTTATCATGGGAGTCAAAATACATCAAATTGTCTACAAAAACCCCATAAAAGCCCCATTATGCAAAAGGTCAATTTAAGGTGGGTAGACTCCCTTACAATTCGATGGTTCTATGCAGCGCTTAGAGGATCCTATCGTTTCAAGTCCTCAACGATTACTAATTCAGGAATAAAGAATAAGGATACGATACTAGAAGCTAGAGCAAGAGATAAGTCTTCCATAAGTATGCTTTGAGGACAAATCATTTTTAATGGGAAGATAATGTTATGAACATAATATATAATAATAAATATAAATACATTATAACAGTTAATGAATAATTATTGAAGAGACACCTTCCCAATGAAAGGTCACATTTCTTCATGGAAGGGCACCCCTATGTGGGTATATAAGGCCCTCATTCTTATTGTATCTCATTATCTCATATTCATATACATTATTATTTAATATATTATCCTTTATGGATTATAACCTATTGTCCTACTTACATTGGGTATTTACCTAGTGAACCAGCTTGGTTAACCACATTGGACCATAAGAAACCATCTCAACTATGAACCCAAAGAGAAAGATTAAATTTAGATCACCAAGATACACACAAGATAACAATTTCTATGTTTAATCAATTTTGATTTCTCCCATCCTCATTATCTTGTTTTAATCATTATATTTTTTTGCAAGTTAATGGAATTATGATGTTGGATTTGGTTTCTCATTAATTAGTAAGTGATTTCAGTATTTATGTCAATTTGTTTGTAGATACATAGAAGATTTCATAAGGAGTTCTCACATGTTTTCTCTTTCTTTTTCATATAGTTTTGTTCTTCTTTCTTCATATAGATTTAGTGTTTCATATATAACTTTATTCTTCTTTATTCATATAGATTTAGTCTTTCATATGATTTTTCGCTTGCATGAGAAATGCCATTTTGGTTTTGTTTAGTCACTATGGTACCGGTCTAGTAGTGTGCAAAAAAATTGCTTGCATTTGTCAGTGAACTTCCAACATAGCAATAATTAAACAATGTAATAGTATAACATGTCAATATAGTTTCACAATGTTTTGTCGGATATTTAGTTTTTAATTATCTTTGAATTTGCAGTCATCTAGTTGTCAAAATCTTGGTGCTTTTGAATGTTTCTTAGATTCTTGGAGTCTGTTTGGTCGAGCCGTGTTAGAGTTATCGATGTCAAAAGCCAACAAAGTATAAGGATATGTTGCCTTGGCTAATTCCTTTGCAAAATTTTCCATGCATGGGAAGTTTTATAAAGAGTTGCAAAGATATTTCAATATCCAACGAATTAGGTGTACACAGGAGAACCAAAAGATTATAAGTTATGGTGGCATGAGATCCTAGCGTTCTCAGTATTCTGCAGTGGGATTTTATCCCAAGTKAGAGCCACACTATTAATGCCTCGATWTCCAYATATGATTTTGAAGTGTTGACTCTCAAAACAATYGCATTTTTGAAGTCAAGTCCCTTTCAAAATTGCACCAATATGAAAACATGCATTAGACCTGAACTCTGTTAAGGTTTAATGGATTTATTAATGGATTCTTGGCACTTYATAAGTTCAAGGCACCAAGCTGGGTGGTCACAAAAAAATGGCAAACATTGGCTAAGTATAGAAAGGTTGAGCAAAGGAATGAGAAACCTTTGCTCAACAACTTCTCTCAACATCCATGCAGTACAATGGAATGCTTGATGATTGTACATGGGCTCCAAGTTACACAATATTGAGCAACGAGCTAGTACAGTACCCCAGACAAAGGAAGTTTCAAAGTATTAGGGAAACCAATGAGAAAATAACATAAATTYGGCTATGGTTCATTGAGCAGAAGTYGTTGCACAGTGCACTCGATGACCTTTTCTTGGCGAAGAAGTAAAATGAGTCGAGGACATTCTGTCAAGCATAGGATATCTACGTCTAGCTGAGCAAAGAGATACGACTTGTGCCAAACAATGTGATAAATTGTGAAGCAAGAATGCTATGCAAAGGGAAATAGCTGAGCTAAATRGGCTCAAGCAAAACAAGAATAGAAAGTACAACTAGCAAGGACAGYTGGCAGTGTACAGTCAGTCTGTTGAGGTTACATTATATTTAACACAATGGAGTAGCMATCTATCGAACAAGGGATGAGTGAATTATAAAATTGWGTGATTAATCAGGAAACAACGGGTGGCTCAAAACAACAAACCAGAAAAAATATTTCGAGTTGCATGGAGTTAATCCTGAAAAATCAACTGGTGAAAAATAGTTTGTTTCCTAAACATTGAATGGCGTGGTATCAAACATAAAAAAATAGTATGAGAAGTGAGAACTTAATCAAGGCTTGGATTGGGATTCTGAGCGTAGCCTCAATTGCTCATGGAGCCTATGCTTGATGAGTAGAAAACGGGGACTGATGTCGAGATGCCGAGTAAAAGGGAGCATATATCACTCAGTAGGAAAGAGGACTGACTTTCGAGGAAGGGAAAATGATGATGCACAATAACTTTTCCAAGTGTTCCATGACCAAGCGAAGGATCACTGATGATAATCATTGACACATTTTCCTTGAAAACATCGTTCATAGGGAGAATTACTAACGACTCCAAAAAAATCATGAGATTTAAAACATTTTTTTTTCATGAATTGGGGATTTTAAGGAGGATAACAAAGTGCCTACAAGATTTAATTAGTGAGAGAGACGAGATGAGGACTAAACCTCACAGTGATCAATTTCCCGTCTAATTAACACTTAAAACAATTATTCATTGTAAAACACTACTAAAAAATTTGATAGGATGGTTTCTTTTTTCAAACGCTGGTTTCTCTTTTTCAAAATTTGAATATGAAGATGTTATTTATAGGATTTATTATAATGAAATAAACGAATTCATTAGTTGTGCATTGAGAAAAGGAACGAGAGACTATAATTGTGTATTGTCCAAATGATAAAATATATTTAATAATAATGAATGGTGTAATGATTATTGATAAGTATTCAAGAAAACTCCTTATATACTATCTAATATACATGTATATATGCTAATATAGACAACCTTACATTAATTTAAATAATTTATGTTCAATTTTTATTATTTTCTTTGAGATAAGTAGTTAAAGAAATGAGATGAAAATATTTTTGAAGTTTTAAATAATATTTATGTATTTTCTAGAGGATTGATTGTTGATAATATTCTTGAATGAAACTATTACTCCATGAGACTAGGGATAACTAAGGAGATGATGTCTCGAGGCCCGCAAGTTGAAGACATGGAGTGCCGAGAGCCACATGATCAGACAGAGCCCCTCTTCTCACCAGACATCACCATTCATCGACAACAACAACATCCACCACACCAATGGGGCCCAGAAAGGAAAATAGGTCTTGTTTAATGAGGTAACAAGTTCAGTCTCATGGTAAGTGTCATTTTGTCATGTCCCCAATTTTGGGTTCCCTAGTTTTGTAGAAGAAGGGACTTCTGTGGCTTGTCAGCGAAGAAAAATGAGTAAAAAAAGGGGTCATTTAATGTCACTTAGTTAGGAGATATTATATTATTAAAGTGACATTATGGAAAGTAAAGTAACTTTAGATTAATGAGTTACTTAAATATTATTAAAGTGACTTTTAATCCTAAATAGAAAATTGGAGGGAAAATAAGTGCTATATTTGATTTAGTAAAAAAGGGGAAAGTTCTAGAAGATTGATTTAGTAAAAAAAGGGGAAAATTCTAGAAGGTGTGGAGGAAGGATCTAGAAGGGGTTGGAAAAGTATAAAAGAAGGGTAACCCCTCACTTCTCATTATTATGATTTAATTTCTTATTGAGTGCTCTTGTAGCCAACATTTTCGTTGGGGTTTTGGGAAAAACCCTTCCATTGTTGGTCTTGTTTCGGTGGTGCAATATCCACCATAGCTAGACAAGGGGGAGGATCCATCCATGATATTCATTGGAACTTCATCTTGGGTTTGTTTTAAGTTTTGGGTTGTAGTGATTTTCTTGGAGAGGTTGTGGCACTTGGAGGGTTTGATCTCATATGTTGAGGAGGCCATGGTATGGTTCCATGTTTTTGGCTTCTATTGTGCGTTATCCATTGAGGTATTGCAACTGCCATAGAAGCCATTGGATTGTTGTATTTAGATCTTAATTCATAATAAAATACCACATATTGCCTCTTCTATTTCTAGTGTATTTGTATTACATGCAACATGTTTGAAAAAAATTCTATTAGTAGAATACATGCAAACTGTTTATGAAAATTTGTCAACTGGATTAGAGCATCAAGAAAATTTATTGCATAGAAGGACATAATATCATAGCCCATTCTGTTGGGGATATTACAGTGGTATCCGAGTTAGTGATCTTGCCATTTTGTTATTGCATCACAACACTTTCCTTGGCCAAAGAAGGGAAATTTATTTTGCAGATTTTTTTTCTAGGGAAAAAAAAGGGCGACACACTTCAAGTTCAGATCTGAAACTATTTTAGCAGAATTTGGAATTTTTTTTTGGATATTTGAATTCCTTGCGGAAAAATACCCAATTTCAAAAAAAAAATCATCCGAAAATGATCCGGATTTATGAGCGGAACGAAATGAATAACAAATTGAATATAATAACATAGAGATACAAAGAATAATAACAAATATTCAATGAACAATAACTTCTATTGAATAAAGAAAATAGGTTGAAATTGTAAAACCACAGAACTGAGACAACTTGCTCAAATGGTGGTAGTTGTCTCTGAGAAGAGATGTGGCTGCTACACACATCTGTCTAAGAAAAATGATTATAATGAGGCTCCAGAGGCCTTTTTAACATTACTCATGAATTTCAATACCTTAGATATCCAAAAACCTAACCCTAGGAGATGAAACGACAAAAGTTATGTGGGCCCTGATGGGTAAGTTGGTACCTCAACTTACCAGGGTCGTAACTTTTGCATACGACCTCCGTTTTAGGTGTGTGATAGCCCGTTGGAAAGGTATTTTCGAGAACTACACATTATGACATTAAAATTTGAATTAATCTATAGTTTGACTATGGCAAGCCAAAAAAAGCATTGTTTAGGCCCCCCAAACGACCCTGGAAGTACAAAAAGATGTATTGATATGAAAACTTCCAAAATAAACCAGTTGGAATAGGCGGACGACCACCAATATCCACCTAGATGCTGTGTAGGGCTTCAGGACAGCCCCAGAAATTCATAAACCATAATTACAAATAAATTTTATCATTACAAAGAAACGTGCTGAACTAAAAAATGTCAAGATGAGCTAGTTAGAATAGGTAGGTGGCCACCAATATCCACCTGGATCAGTCCTCCCCCATTGGGAAGTAATGGTCTCCATTATGTTTAGTGCCCCCATATTTTTGAATTTGGCCCCAGGTGAGCCACTTGCCTTGGTGCAGGAGCTACCCTACCTTAACAACCCGATAAAGCTGGATCCTCTTCTGGCGAGTGCCCTTGACCTATGTGTCCACTATCTAATCAGTGGATGCATGTTCCATGCATTCAGGGTTGAGATTTGTTGGTGTCAATTGTTCTGCGATCTCCGAGGTGTCCAATAGTGGTGGAAAATGTGGCCGAAGGAGATCCAGATTGAACATTGGGTGCAAGACAAGGAAGGGTGTAGTGTTGAGCACAAAATCATTTCCACCCACAGCCTTTGTGAAAGTGTAAGGCCCATAGCGAAGTGGACAGAGCTTCTGATGGGGCTTTCTAAGGCGCTCTTTTTGCAAATGTAACCGGACCTTGTCTCCCACCTGAAACTGGTGTGGTACCTGGTGTTGATCATGACACTACTTGTACTTAGCATTGGCTTTCTGCAAAATCTCATGGACTTATTGGAGGATGTGTGCTCAATGAATATGGTGGCTTTGTTGGCCTTAGACTGAACATGGGAAGATTATTCCTGTGTGGTTGTAAGAGGTAGTGCAACATCAATGGGACCCAAGAGTTGGAATCCCAATCCCACCTGAAATGAGCTATGGCCGGTGGAGCTATGGAGAGCCCTGTTGTAGCTGTGATGATGATAAGGAAGGCTCTCATCCCATGTACATGGATTCTTAGAGTTATACATGCAGGATGTGCACAATCATCCGATTGACGACCTCTGTTTGGCCATTGATTTAGGGGTGGAAAGAAGTGGATTTAGTGAGCTTGGTGTCTAACAATGACCATAGACTTGACCAAAACGTGCTGAGGAACCTGCTATCCCGATCTCAGATGATGGTATTTGGTATCCCAAAATGGATCCACACATGTTCGAAGAATATCTTGGTAGTTTCTTCCGTTGTGATGCTCTTCTTACAGGTTGTGAGAATGGCCATCTTCAAAAACTGATCAACCACCACAAATACACAATCATTTCCTTTCTTGGTGGACAGAAAGACATACATGTAATCCATCGAGATGGATTCCCAAGGCCTCTTGGGAGTATAAAGAGGGGTGTATAAGCCTTGCTTCTTGATGGTTGGTTTGGAAATGATACATGCAGTGCAAGATATGATATACTTGTTGACGTCATGTCGAAGTTTTGTACAATAAAAATGTTTCTTTAGAACAACCACAACTTTCTCCATGCTAAAATGTCCTGCTATCAGACTGTAGTGAGCCTCCCAAATAAGCTTTGCACACTCACTTGTGGGAACATAGAGGTGGACTAGATGGCATAACAATGCATCTTGAATGTGAAAATCAATGACATTTGCTCTTGTACCCAAGAGCTAATAGGTGGTGGTGAAGTCAGGATCATGCTGATAAAATTGGGGCCACTCAGATGCCTCATTCCCATAGGAATGGAGCACAGTGGTGAGTGTAGCAACGTGAGGTCGATTGTGAGAGTCAACGACACGATTTGTGCTCCTTATATTATACTTGATGTTGATATGTAATTGCTGTAGGTATGTGGACCACTTTTGATGGCAGTCATTTTGCAACTTCCCATGTGTCTGTATGACTTGCTGAGTCTTGTGATCAATTTGGATGATTGTCTCCTTTCCCAGAATATAATGTTTCCATTGATGACATGCTTGCACAATGGAAAAAATTTCCTTGTCATAGGTGGGGTATTTTCAGACGATATCTGAGAGTGTCTCACTATGGCATGCTACTAGATGACCGTGCTGAGTGAGAACTGTGCCTACAACATAGTCAGAGGCATCAATCTCAATATTGAACGTTTATTGCAGATCGGGTAAGGAGAGTATTGGAAAAGAGCACAAGCGATGTTTCAGATCATCAAATGCTTGTTGTTGTGCCTTCCCCCATGCGAAATTTTCCTTTCCATCAACCTTGGTTACTTGGATGAGGGCCCATGAAATATGGGAGAATACCAACACGAACCTTCAGTAGAAGTTGACAAATCCCAAGAAGCTCTAAAGTTCGATTAGTGTGGCGGGGCTGACCAGTCACAAATGACTTGGATCTTAGCTGGATCCACATGTACCCCATGTTCGACAACAAGTTAGCCCAAGTATTGGACCCTGTTCATGCCAAAGGATCATTTTCCCAAGTTGACATATAGCTTTTTTAACCGCAGAGTGGTCAAAACCTGCTGAATATGTTGCATGTGCTCCTCCCAAGTTCATCCAGATATACCACCACACAATAGTTGGTGAAGGGTCTCAATACATCATCCATCAATCTCATGAAATTTGTTGGTGCATTTTTTAAGCCAAAGGGCATGTCCAACCATTCGAAGAGACCTTCTTTAGATTTGAAAGTTGTTTTCCATACATCAGTTCATTCGATGGGAACCTAGTGGTAACCAAAATTTAGGTCAATATTGATGAATAACTTTTCCCCCTCGAGTTGGTCAAGAAGGTCGTCAATTCATGGAACTGGGTACCGGTTCCTGACTGTGATTTTTTTAATGCTCTGTAATCAATGCAGAGACGCCATGTCTCGTCTTTATTCTACACTAGTACAATCGAGCTTCCACAAGGGGAGGAGATGGGTCGGATGTGCCCCTTTGCAAGAAACTCTTGGATTTGGCGCTTGATCTTGTCATTTACCATCAGCGAGCAACGATAGACTGTTCCATTAGGTATAGTTTCACTGAGGGTTAGATCAAATTGATGCTTGACTTGGAAGTGCATTAGTACCCCGATGGGTGAGGAGAATATGTCTCTGTACTCTTCCACGGTCCCATCCACTTGCTTTTGCTACAAAACAGGCTTTGTGTAGATGTCATAGATGTGGTGGCGACCTTCTTCTTACTGCGAGCATGGATCAAAAATAATATGGACTTCCCGGTCTGTGAAACGACCTTATTGCATTTATTAGTAGAGAATAAAGAAATAGCGGTAGGTGACACTATCTATGGTATCCTGTACAATTGTGTACCCAAAGTAATAATAAAATTGCGGGGTCTAGACTCATACACAACATGTCACTTCCAAAAATATGGATGGCCCTAAATAACATCACAAACTTCAAGGGGATAAATATCACACAATACCTCGTCTTTGAAGGGCTTGATGCCGTAGGGAAGATGACACTTTTGGATGACGTAGAGATCTCTTCCTTGGCAAAGCCAACCGATGGTGTAGGGATGCGGGTGCGGTGTTATCGGCAGGTCCATCCACTTGACAACCTCTGCTAAGACCAAGTTCTTCTGACTGCCACTATCGACAATGAAATGAAGCAGAGCCCCCTTTACCCATATCTGTGAGTGAAAGAGGCGTTCCCCTTCCTCTGGTTCTTTTGGTTCGCTTGGCTGGACTTTGGTGGTAGCGGTAGTGGCACTGGGTTCGACATTGATAATCCTCTTCCCACTTTTTGGATTTGATTCAGAGTTAGAATCTTCCTCTAATTAAGAATCTTTTAGCTTGACCACTAGTGACTTCTTGGAGTGACATTCTTCGGTGTTGTGCCAAGGGATTTTATGGTATTCACACCACTTTCCCATGTCCTTCTTCGACTTCTCATTACCCTTCTTGGGTTGCGGCTTGGATTGGTTTTTCTAAGAGTGACCATCTTTTCTCTATCCCTTTTTTGGGGGGTTGTGACTTCCTTTGTTATACTTCGGTTGTGAGGAATTTACAGATCCAAAATCTCGCTTCTTCTTCTTAAATTTCTGCTCGATGATAGCATATCTATAAGCTGCACCTAATGATGCGATGTCCATAAATTCTATTTCCGTTTGAATGTATATATACAGACAACTGCGGTATTTGAACTCCATATGTCATTTAGAGTCTTTGATACCCAATTTGGTGCACAAAGTATGGAAAATATTGGTGAAATCTGGTATTGTCTAGTCCCTTTCTTGACGTAGCGTGTTCCATATTGTGTACTAGTCCTTGTAGCTTCCAATAGGGTGGTATTGTTCTTTAATGGCATCCCTGAAGGAATCCCACGTGGGGGGACCACAAATATTGCAATTTCCTCTCTGTCCCTTTGCTCATAGTAAGTATCGCACCAGTCCTTAACATGGGGGATGACCTTGAGGAGTGCAAAAGTAATCTTTTCCCTATCAGAAAAAATGTGGACTGAAAAATACCCTTCGAGCATATTCAACCATTTATCTACAACATATGCATCTATCAGTCCTTCAAATAATGGAATATAAAAATTTACTTGTACCTTGAAGGGGGTTACATGGCTGCTTGATGAAGATGCGTCTCTTGTGAGAAGCTGCCGAAGGATCTGTGCAAAGTTGTCCATCATTTCATTCCTTTGTCATGCAAGGGATTCCTTGAAAAACAGTTTAAAATGATCTCTTGCTCCATCATCTTTCTTCTTGTCCCCCATGAGTTATGGTCAGGCTTAGTGCGATCGATCTTGCAAAGGCTTGATTGGTTCGAGTCCCAACTTCTTGTACCTAGATCTTGTCGAGGACATGCACAAAGAAAAACAAATGAAGAGTAGATCGCTCTGATACCACTGATCCAGATTTATTAACATAACGAAATGAATAACATATGGAATACAGTAACACAAATATACGGAGAACAACAACATATATCCAGTGAACAACAACTTCTATTGAATAAAGAAAATAGGCTGAAAATGTAAAAATGCATAACTGAAACAACTTGCTTGAATGGTGGTAGCTGCCTCTGAGAAGAGATGTGGCTGCTACATGCATCCATATGAGTAGAATGCTTAAAATGAGGCTCCAAAGGACTTTTTAACATTACTCACGAATGCCAAAACCCTAGACATCCAAAAACCAAACCCTAGGAGATGAAATGCCAAAAGTTATGTGGGCCTTGATGGGTAAGTTGGTACCTCAACTTACCTAGGTTGTAACTTTTGCATACGACCTCCATTTTAGGCGTGTGATATCCCACGAGAAAGGTATTTTCGATAAATACACAATATGAAAAAAATATGAATCCGCCTATAGTTTGACTGTGGCAAGCCAAAAAAACACTGTTTAGCACCCCAAAATGGCTCTAGAAGTACATAAAGATGTACTGATATGACAAATTCCAAAATAATCCAGTTGGAATAAGTGGACCACCACCAATATCCACCTAGATGTTGTGTAGGGCTTTAGGACATCCCCAGAAGTGCATAACCCACAATTACAAATAAACACGTTGAACTAAAAACTGTCAAGATGAGCTAGTTGGAATAGGTGGGTGGACACCAATATCCACCTGGATTAGTCCTCCCCCCTCAGTAAACAATGGTCTCTAATGTGTTGAGTTCCCCCATCAGGTGAGAAATGGTCTCCATTGCGTTGAGTGCCCCCATCAGGAAGCAATGGTCTCCATGTTTGGCCATTGGTTTGGGGGTGGAAAGCAGTGGATTTAGTGAGCTTGGTGTCCAACAGTGACCAGAGACTCGAGCAAAATGTGATGAGGAACCTGCTATCCCGATCTAAGATGATGGTCTTTGGTATACCAAAATGGACCCACACCCATTCGAAGAAGAGCTTGATAGTATCTACCGTTGTGATGCTCTTCTTGCAGGTTGTGAGAATGTCCATCTTCGAAAACAGATCAACCACCACAAATAAACAATCATTTCCTTCCTTGGTGGATAGAAGTTCAGACATGTAATCCATCGAGATGGATTCCCAAGGCCTCTAGGGAGTAGGAAGAGGGGTGTATAAGCCTTGATTCTTGATGGTTGGCTTGGCAATGACACATGCAATGCAGGATTTGATATACTTACTAATGTCCTATTGAATTTTTGGCCAATAAATTTTTTTCTATAGAACAACCACAATTTTCTCCACGCCAAAATGTCCTGCCATTCGACTGTAATGAGCCTCCCAAATCATCTTTGCACGCTCGCTTGCGGGAACATAGAAGTGGCCCAGATGGAATAAAATTTCATCTTGAATGTGAAAATTAGTGACATTTTCACTTATACCCAAGAGATGATAGGTGGTGGTGAAGTTAGGGTCACGCTGATAAAGTTGGGGCCACTCAGATGCCTCATGCCCACAGGAATGGAGCACAATGGTGAGTGAGCAACGAGAGGTCAAATGAGGAAGTCAACGACATGCTTTGTGCTCCCTATATTATACTTGATGTTGAGATGGAACCGTTGTAGGTATGTGGACCACTATTGATGGTGGTCGTTCTGCAACTTCCCCTGTGACTGTATGAACTGCAGAGGTTTGTGATCAGTGTGGATGATTGTCTTCTTTCCCAAAATGTAATGTTTCCATTGGCGATATGATTGCACAATGTAATACATTTCCTTGTCATAGGAGGGGTATTTCGAGACGATATCTGAGAGTGTCTCACTATGGTATGCTATTGGATGACCATACTGAGTGAGAACTGCACCTACAACATAGTCGGAGGGATCATTCTCAATCTCGAACGATTGTTGCAGATTAGGTAAGGATAGTATTGGAGAAGAGCATAATCGATGCTTCAGATCATCAAATGCTTGTTGTTGTGCCTTCCCCCATGTGAACTTTTCCTTGCCACCACCCTTGGTTACTTGGTTGAGGGCCCATGCAATATGAGAGAATCCTAGCACGAACCTTCGATAGAAGTTGACAAGTCCTAAGAAGCTCCAAAGCTCGGTTAGTGTGGTTGGGGATGGCCAGTCACGAATGGCCTGGATCTTAGCTGGATCCACATGTACCCCATGCTCATCAACAATGTATCCCAAGTATTAGACCCTGTTCATGCCAAAGGATAATTTTTCCAAGTTGGCATATAGCTTGTGCTACCGCAGAGTGCTCAAAACTTGCTGAATATGCTGCATGCGCTCCTCCCATGTTCTGTTGAAGATGAGGATGTCATCCAGATATACCACCAAAAAAGAGTTGGTGAAGGGTCTCAATACATCATCCATCAATATCATGAAAGTTGCTGGTGCATTTGTTAAGCCAAAAGGCATGACCAACCATTCAAAGAGACTTTATTTAGATTTGAAAGTTGTCTTCCATACATAAGTTGATTCGATGGGAACTTGGTGGTAGCCAAAATTTAGGTCAATATTGCTGAAGAACTTTGCCTCCTTGAGTTGGTCAAGAAGGTCATCAATTCGGGGAATTGGGTATCGGTTCCTGACTGTGATTTTGTTTAATTCTCTGTAATCAATGCAGAGACATCAAGTCTCGTATTTATTCTACACCAGTACAATCGATCTTCTGCAAGGGAAGGATCTTGGTCGGATGTTCCCCTTTTGAAGAAGCTCTTAGATATGGCGCTTGATTTCGTCATTTTCCATCAACGAGCGACGATAGACTGGTCCATTAGGCAGAGGTGCACTGGGGGTTAGATCAATTGGATGTTTGACTTGGTAGTGTGTCGGTACCTTGGTGGGTGAGGAGAAGATGTCTCTGTACTCTTCCATGATCCCGCCCACTTTCTTCTACTGCAAAGAGAGGCTCTGTGTAGAGGTCACGAATGTGATGATGACCTTCTACTTACTGCGAGTACGTATAAAAAATAAAACAAACTTCTTGGCCTATGAAATGACCTTACTGCATTACTTAGCAGAGATTAAAGAAATAGCGGTAGGCGGTGCTACCTCTGGTATCCTGTACAATTGTCTACCCAAAGTAATAATAAAAGTACGGGGTCTAGACTCATACACAACATGTCGCTTCCAAAAATATGGCTGGCCTAAAAGAACATCACAAACTTCAAGGGGAGCAATATCACACAATACCTCATCTTTGAGGGGGTTGATGTTGTAGGAAAGACGAAATTGTTGGCTGACGCAAAGATATCTTCATTGTCAAAGAAAACCGATGGTGTAGGGCTGTAGGTGTAGTGTTATAAGCAGGTCTATCTTCTTGACGACCTTTTCTAAGATCAAGTTCTTCTGACTACGACTGTCGACAATGAAATGAAGCGGAGCCCCCTTTACCCACATCTTTGAGTGAAAGAGGCGTTCCCGTTCCTCGGGTTCTTTTGATTCTCTTGTGTGGACTTTGGTGGTAGCGATAGTGGCACTGGGTTCGAGATCGATAATCTGCTTCCCACTTTTTGGATTTGATTCAGAATCAGAATCTACCTCTCACTCAAAATATTTTAGCTCGGCCTCTGGTGACTGCTTGGAGTGACATTCTTCGGTGTTGTGACAAGGGATTTTCTGGTATTCACACCACTTTCCTGTGTATTTCTTTGACTTCTCATTACCCTTCTTGGGTTGCGTCTTGGACTGGTTTTTCTGAGAGTGACCATATTTGATCTGTCCCTTGTTTGGGAGGTTGTGACTGCCTTTTCCTTGATTCGAATGCGAGGAATTTGCAGATCCAATCTCTCTCTTCTTCTACTTAAATTTCTGCTCGATCTTGACAACATATCTATAAGCCACACCTAATGATGCGATGTCCATAAAATCCATTTCCATTTGAATGTATCAATGCAAAAAATCATACTTTTTGAGCACTAGATGTCATTCAAAGTCTTTGATACCCAATTTGGTGCGCAAAGTGAAAAATATTGGTGAAATTTGGTACTGTTTGGTCCCTTTTGTAATGTAGTGTGGTCCATCTTGTGTTTTGGTCCTCATAGCTTCCAACAGGGTAGTACTGTTATTTAATGGCATCTCTGGAGGAACCCATGTGGGGGCGACCACAAATATTGCAGATTCATTTGTGGCCCTTTGATCATAGTAAGTATCCCATCAGTCCTTAACATGGGGGATGACCTTGAGGAATGCAAAAGTAATATTTTCCCTATCGAAAAAATTGTGGATTGAAAAATAACCTTCGAGCATATTCAACCATTTATCTACAATATCCGCATCTATCAGTACTTCAAATAATGGAATATCAAAATTTACTTGTACCTTGAAGGGGGTTGCATGGGCGCTTGATGAAGATGTGTCTCCTGTGGGAAGCCACCGAAGGATCTATGCAAAGTTGTCCATCATTTCGTTCCTTTGTCACACAAGGGCTTAATCGAGAAACAATTTAAAAGGAGCTCCTGCTCCATCATATTTCTTCTCGTTCCCCATGATTTTTGGTTAGGCTCGACACGATCGATTTTGCAAAGGCTCGACTGGTTCGAGTCCCAACTTCTTGTACCCAAATCTCATCGGGGACATGCACAAAGAAACAAAAATGAAGAGAACACCCCTCTGATACCACTGATAATAATAGATTGAATACAATAACACATAGATACAAATAACAACAACAAATATCCAGTGAACAATAAATTCTATTGAATAAAGAAAATAGGTTGAAACTGTAAAAATGCAGAACTGAAACAACTTGCTCGAATGGTGGTAGCTATCTCTGAGAAGAGATGTGGCTGCTATGCGCATCCGTATGAGAATAATTCTTACAATGAGGCTCTAGAGGCCTTTTTAACATTACTCATGAATTCTAAAACCCTAGACATCCAAAAACCAAACCCTAAGAGAAGAAACACCAAAATTTATGTGGGCCCCGATGGGTAAGTAGGTACCTCAACTTCCCGGGGTTGTAACTTTTGCATACAACCTCCGTTTTAGGCGTGTGATAGCTCGTTGGAAAATTCTTTTAGAGAACTACATATTATTCCTTCAAACTTTGACTCTGTCTACAGTTTGAATGTGGCAAGCCAAAAAAACACTATTTAGGGCCCCAAAACAACCCTGGAAGTACAGAAAGATGTACTGATATGAAAACTTCCAAAATAAGCCAATTGGAATAGGTGGGCGACCATCAATATACAACTGGATGCTGTGTAGGGCTTCATGACATCCCTAGAAGTGCAGAACCCACAATTAGAAATAAATTTCATCATTACAAAGAAACATGCTGACTGTCAAGATGATCGAGTTTGAATAGGTGGGTGGCCACCAATATCCACCTAGATCAGAAATGGATTCTAGAAAGTGAAGTTATGAACATTTTAAATTGAATAATTTTTTAGGGTTTTTTCGGGGAAAAATCCGCACGATTTACAGTGAAGGAAATAGTGGGAAGGAATCAAAGTTGGTGATATTTCTAGCCTGTGAGTGTATGAAAAGATGATGACATTTCAAGAATCCATATCAAAATATAAGAAGGGACATGCACCATTGCCGAGGCATCCTATGTTCTGGGAGTTATGTGTAGAGCATATGGCTTACTGTGACAAGTATGAGAAGCTCAATAAAGAGACCCAAGAGGTTCTGTCATTAGAGGATTATATTGACATCAAGAGTGGGGAGGATCTTAGATATCGGACCAAGACATATTTTAAATGCACAGGGAAGAAATCAAAAGGAGATAAGCATGAAGAACAGGTGGAGGAGCATGCATCTATCCATGAGGAGAATGTGTGGATGGAGGAAGACCAAACAATAGCCTATGAGACATCATATGAATTAACCGATGAGACTGGTGATGCTAGCTTGTTGGATGAGTATACCTTTGATGAATCAACAAAATATGAGGATGCAACACCTGGTGATGACTATATTTTCCAATCAGCTGATGTTGGGGATACAACATCTTTCACTATGTGTGATGCTTATGATGTGGGTAGTATAAGTGCGATAGCACCTATGGTTGATGAGGATACAACACCATATGATGTGGTTGATAATGAGGACGTGATTGTACCTCGAAAGAGTTTGGAGGACCAATTATTGGTCAAGGAGGAGCATATTGTGCATGTGTTGACAAGGGAAGATGGTACTTGTTATCGCACAAGATATAGGTTTGGAAAATCCTAACCCAACCACCAAAATGGTGACAATTTAGAGAGAACCTATCCACTATCACCTTATATAGGTGTTCCCGTCACTTTAGAGATGATAGAATCCCTCAAGGGGGGAATTACGGTGACCCTAGGGGGGAAAGATATAGAAATTGTGTTGTATGAATGAATGCCCCTATAGGTCAAGTTTCTATGCATATAGAAGGGCTTGAGTAGGGTCTTGGTGGTAGCCAAGGTTTGCAAAAAAATAGTAGAGCTTGCAAATGTTGAATGTACCTGCTCGATACACAAGGAAAACAAATATACAAGCCCAAGTATATGTTGGACAAGCAATTTGATCTTGTTGTTCCTAATTGCAGCAGTTAGTAGCACTATATATCAGAAATGAAAATGATAATGAATGATGCAAAAAAGTTGCCAAAATTCTAGTTGAAAGAGCAAGATATAGACTAGAAACAACTAGATCAACTCAAGTAAGATAGAATTAGACTTTAGCAATGAAACAAGACTGTCACAAAAGGTATTTTCAAAAATATTTTGCAGAGTTATGGCTGTAAAAAACAAGTTATTACATCAAGAATATCAACCACTAAAACTTCCCAAAATTCTACCAAAAAATGCACTAGGCCTAGTAGTTTATGTGGACAAACTTTAGGCAACTTTCAGTGGTTGATTCAAGAGTTATTAAATAAAGTTTGATTAGGGTTTATGCATCCCTAATGGCTGAAGATGAAACTTTATAAAAACAACAAGAATTACTTGAGAAAATATGACTCCCTAGTGGCTCAATCAAGCTTGTAAGGAAAAAAATTGGATCCAACATAAACAACCTTCAAATCATAAAATTTCACGTTAACCAATGCAATATTTTATTTCTCCAATGAAATTATACGAGTGCCTTTAGCTATTGGCTTTTGGATTCAAGTAAATAAAGAGCTAAACGATGCTATCTCCTTGGGGGTGTAAACCCTCTTACTCCCTAAGAAAATCAAATGTTAAGCTAGGAGATACTAGGAGGGTGTAAACCCTCTTACTCCCCAAGTTATCTAGAAAATCAAACTTGTGACTAAGAAAATGAAGCATCAAAAAGATAAATCTTTATGTAGCTCAAGAAATGACAAGATAAACCTCTCCTTACCTAGCTAAATTCACCACACATGCCAAAGAAAATATCCAAGAAGGCATTATTTCTTCCACCAATAGCTTTAAAGAATCCAAGATAAAAGAGCACAGGAGAGAGAAGGTTTCCCAAGGAGGGCACAAATTTCAGCCAAGTGCTTCTCACAATGTGAGAGCTATGTTCAAATGAGATACAAATGATCTCTATTTATACTAAAACTATAAAACATAATTTTTCCACATTCAAAGGGTAAAACATAAGATAAGGGGTAAAAAACCCTTATATATCCCCTTAAAACAAATAATAATATTTAATTTCACTTTTTGAACATTAGAAACCCTAAAATAAGATGATGTCACCCCTTTAGGGAGACATTTTGGCACTAGGAGCAAGTTGTTGGAGTTGGGGAAGCATGGATAGGCCTCCAAAGGCCACTTGTCATCATCCAAACCTCTTCTTCATGGTTGAAAAACCTCCTTCCTTCAAAATGTTCCATGTGTCAATGAGAACTACCTCCATCACCACAAACACTAGCCCTAGGTGATGTCAAGCCTCATGAAGTGACGTTTTGCCTCTCATAGGAAATTCATTTGTCATGTGAGCGATAGGTTATGTCTTCCAAGGTGTCTTCTATTCCTCCAAAGGAAATTCATCAAGATCCGCTATGTGGGCCCTTGGCATCCAAACTATGGAATTCAAGCCCCATGGAAGCTGAAGCTAGGCTTGTTCCTCAAAAAATATCCACCAAACAAGGTCTTGCAAAACAAATAGGAACACCCTCCAAGTATCTCAAGTAAAAATATCATGGCAATTGGAAACCACATCTAACAAACAAGGCACCTAAACATGTGCATCAAAACTACCTCATCAAATTAAACAAATGCTCCAAGACTCTATACAATTGACCAAGTTTAGGTATGGGAGGGGTGTCATAAAAGTCCTATTGTGTAGACCCAAACCCTCAAGTAGGGGATGCTTCCAAGGGTTCCCCTTCAAGGTCATGTAGTGGATGATGAGGTGGGTAGGGGGTTAGCCTTCATAGGTCAATGAGTTTCATGACATACAAGGGCTCACATTGTCTCATTTATGGGTGCCTTTGTAGTGGGTGTGATGCACCTTCTTCCTGTTGATGATTACAGCTGTGTGAGACATCCTCCAGGTTACAAACCTATGAGAGAGCCCATGAGTTGGGTGTGTGGTTCCTATATGAGACAGAACTGGAACGTTGTGCTGGCCTCCTCTATGCAGAGAGTTGATATGATACTCCAGATGATTCTCCTGTGTAACACAGTGAGAAAGAATATCTACTGAGTTGGATGTGCCTGTGGCTGAGCATAGGTGAACGTGTGGAAAATCCCATGAGATGGGTGCATCGTTATGAGACAGAGATGAAACGATCTATTATCCTCCTCTGAGCAGAGAGTTGAGATGATGGAATCTAGATGATTCTCCTGTGTAACGCAGTGAGAAAGAAGATCCGCTGAGTTTGAAGTGTCTGTGGCTGAGCACAAGTGAACGTGATCCTAGTGGCCGAGCACTAGTGAGTGTGGTTCTCCTGTGAGACATAGTGAGATAGATATGTGGAAATCCTTGTCGCTGAGCATAGATGGATGTGCCCCTAGTGGCTGTGCACTAGTGGGTGTATGATATCCCTTGCTATATTGTTCAAGATTCAGACTTACCTGTAACCCTATTTGTAATGTAAAGGGTACAGGTCGGCCCCACCTTAAGGTAAAAGATAATTAATATGGTAATTGTTATATTATGAGTTATTGAGGTCGGTCCTGTTGTGCCAATAAACACCACTATTGATAGGTTCAGTCTAATATAAGTAAAGGTAAATTCCCCATTGAGGAATCATATCACAAGTGTGAGTTTGGAAATTTCAGCAAACACTTGTTCTTGGGAAAAGTGCACACCTCTCTTAGGCGCTAGTATTTTAGGGTTTGTGAGCACCCTTTTGTGTGCTAGGTATTTATGGTGGTGGAGATCTTTCTATTGAAGAATATAATAAAGGATTGACTAGGTTTTCTTCCCTTGTTGAGAAGGGTTTCCCATGATACTTCTTGTGTACTTGTGCATGGTGTTTCTTCTTGTGATCTTTGTTGCTGCAACAAATTGTTTATGGTTTAAGTAAAATGATAAAAATGGAATGAAATTCATGCTTAAGACTATATTATTGAAAAATCAACATGGTATCATAGCATAGGTCTTGAAGAACCCATTGCACAAGAAAATTTCAGTGATCCTCTCTCTTCTCCAAAACCGTACGACCCTCCTAGGGTTTCTAGAAATTTCGTACGACCTACATCTCTGAGGAGTTTCAACACTTGTCACTTGGACGTTGGGGATAAAATGTGCATAAGAGTGTATGACCTCATTCAATTCACCTCCAACAAGCTTCAGATTGTATTTCCAATCATTTTGATTGTTTGGCCCTAAGGTTTCTAGGGTTTCGCTAATTTCTGCAAAAATTTCAGAATTAGGGTTTCTACAACTCATTGAACGAGCTCTTAAGCTCACCAATGTTCTCATATATTTCAAAGGATTATTTTGGCAGTCATAAGTCCAACAAAACCTAAAAGTGCTAGCCTAGCCTACCTGTTAGGTTTTCTATCCCATTTGACAAGGGTTTGTGAAGAATCTAAAATTATGATGAACAAAACTATGATGGAAGATAATCTTGATGGATCAAGCAATTTCAAGTTCCTGGAAGACAAGAATTCAGAGGAAGACTGATTGCGGGTGATACAAAAAGGTGACATTGTGAATACCTCATTCATGAAGATGTCAGAGGATGGAGATCAGCCAGGTGCCATTGGAGAAATCATATCAACACCCTCAGGTATGCACTTGTATATATATTATTTGTGTCATTGTCATGAGGGTAATTGCAGGAGGAAGGAACCTTTATTGAATTCATGGATCTAGAGGGATCTCAATGCATTCATAGGAACAACAATGGAAGTGAAGACTCCGGGTTTGATTGTTTTAATTGTCGTTCCTCTAACCTATATTTCTAAAATTTTGCTACATTACAGGTAGGTGTTGTAGCTGTGACAACAATCCTTAAATTGTTTTGATTCTAGAGATGTACTCATTATTATCCTTTATGATATATTCTTGTTTTGTTTTCTTTTGTTTTATTTTTCCAGACAAGTTAACAACAAAGGAAGATTTTTATACTTCAGAGGGAGTCACTTGACTCAGAGGGAGTCAAAACTATTTGAGAAAGAGGAAGAACATAATCATCATTGAGAAAACCAAATAAATGATGCATGATCAAATAATTTTGTGGGAATAAGCACACATGGCAACAATATATGTTCAGAAAAAAAGTCCCCACCAGATTTTGAAAAAAATAACTCCCGAAGAAGACTTCACCGAAGTGAAGCCTGATATTGAACACTTTAGGATATTTGGGTGCCTAGTATATTTTCATGTATTCAAAGAGAAGAGATCCAAGCCAAACCCTTCAGGGAGAAAGGGTACATTTGTGGGGTACAATGAATCCTCGAAATCATATCAGATCTACATCCCTGGTCATAGACATATCGAGGTAAAACAAGACATTATATTTGAAGAAGAGATAGCCTTATAAAGATCTAGAGAATCTCAGATGGATATTGACAGTGAGACAATATTATTCTAGTTGATCTAGTTGTTCCAGATGATCCAGTTGCTTCAGTTGATATGCCCAGAGATATTGCAGTAGGGTATAAAATACCTGTTTGGGCTCTATAAACTCTGTAGGAGGTAGAGGGACATACAACCCCTCAAGGTACATCCCGAGAGAGCAAGAGACGAAAGAGATTTTCTAGCTACCTTTCAGCCATGAACCACATCATTGATTCTGAGCCTTCTTGTCATGAAGAAGCAACAAGTGAAACAAGTATGGCAAGGTGCCATGAAAAAATAATATCAGTCTATCTTGAAGAATGATGTATGGGATATAGTTCTGAGACTAGAAGGGAAATCTGTAGTGACTTCCAAGTGGATCTATAAGATCAAACATGCAGTTGATGAACGTGTCGATAAATACAAAGAGAGATTTGTAGCTAGAGGATTATTTATGAGTTTGGGTTTCACCAAAAGTGTTGCTAATCCAACCTATATTATCACATTGTTGGTGATGAGAGCCTGATTTCAATGACTTATTCAGGAATCCTATTGTTGGATGCAAGCATGCATTGGCTTCTGATTTCGAGATGAAGGACCTTGGTATGATGCACTACTCCTTGGGACTAGAAGTATGGAAGAGGACTAATGAGATTTTTCTGAGTCAAGGAAAATATACAATGAAGATATTTGGTATGACAGAAGTGCAAATCCATGCCTACACTGATGATGATGGATTTGAAGAAAATAATGATGATGATTCAAATGAGATTGATCCACAACTGATTGGATCACTGATGTATTTGGTTAACACCATACCCGATTTATGCTATGCAATAAATGTACTTAGTCAATTCATGAGTCATTCGAAATAGACTCACTGGATAGTAGTAAAGCATGTATTGAGATATATATGAGGCACAATTGGATATGGTCTGATGTATTCCTCTAGTGCGGACTTGAGTTTGAAAGGATATGCTGATATATATTGGGCAAAGAGTACAGTGGACCAGAAGAGCACATCCGTTTGTTGTTTTACCTTAGAGTTTGTCGTGGTTTCCTGATGCAACAAGAAACAAATATCTTTGGCCTCTAGTACCACCGAAGTAGAGTACATTGCATTGAGTGTTGCAGTCCGCGAAGTAGTGTGGCTTTGAAAAATTCTGACTGATTTATTCGATCATGAAATGGATCCTACTACTATTCATTGTGATAACCAGAGCTGTGTGAATCTCTCTGAGAACCCTGTGTTTCATGATAGATCGAAACACATCGAGATAACATATCACTATATCAGAGACATGGTGCAGAGGAAGACATTACACGTGCAGTACATTCCTACCCATGAGAAGATCACAAATATATTCACCAAACCACTTTCCAAGACAAAGCTAGAGTATTTCTGTGAGAGACTTGGCCTGGTGGAGAATGCCTCCCTAGCTAAGAGGGAGTGTTGATGATTACAACTGCGTGAGACATCCTCCACGACACAGACCTGAGAGAGAGCCCATGGGTTGGGTGTGTGGTTCCTATATGAGACATAATTGGAATGTTGTGTTGGCCTCCTCTATGCAGAGAGTTGAGATGATACTCCAGATGATTCTCCTTTGTAACACATTGAGAAAGAAGATCTACTGAGTTGGACGTGCCCGTGGTTGAGCACAGGTGAACGTGTATAAAATCCCATGAGATGGGTGCATCGTTTTGAGACAGAGATGAAATGATGTATTAGCCTCCTCTGAGCAGAGAGTTGAGATGATGAACTACAGATGATTCTCTTGTGTAACACAGTGAGAAAGAAGACCTGTTGAGTTGGACATGCCTGTGGCTGAGCACATGTGAATGTGATCCTAGTGGATGAGCACTAGTGAGTGTGGTTCTCCTGAGAGACGCAATGAGATAGATATGTGGACATCCTTATGGCTAAGCACAAATGGATGTGCCCCTAATGGCTGAGCACTAGTGGGTGTATGAGATCCCTTTCTATATTGTTCAAGATTCAGACTTACCTGTAACCATATTTGTAATGTAAAGGGTGCAGGTCGGCCCCACCTTAATGTAAAATACAATTAATGTAAAAGATAATTAATATTGTAATTACTAATTATATTATGAGTTATTAAGGTTGGCCATGTTGTGCCAATAGACACCACTGTTGATAGGTTCAGTCTAATATAAGTAAAGGTAAATTCCCCATTGAAGAATCATATCACAAGTGTGAGTTTGGAAATTTCAGCAAACACTTGTTCTTGGGAAAAGTGCGCACCTCTCTTGGGTACTTGTATTCTAGGGATTGTGAGAACCCTTTTGTGTGCTAGATCTTTATGGTGGTGGAGGTATTTCTCTTGAAGAATATATCAAAGGATTGGCTGGGTTTTCTTCCCTTGCTAAGAAGGGTTTCCCATGATACTTCTTGTGTACTTGTGCATGTTGTTTCTTCTTGTGATCTTGGTTGCTGCAAAAAATTGTTTATGGTTTAAGTAAAATGCTAAAAATGGAATGAACTTCATGCTTAAGCCTAGCTTTTTGAAAAATCAACACTTCCTCAATGCAACCTTTTTCCAATCCCACTTATTAATTAATCAATGATCCAAACACGTGTGCACTCCCAATAGTGAATCAATTATCTTGGGGGGCAATAACACCGTGTCACCTGAACAAAGAGGTAAACAAAGTGCCATAGGGGTAACCATGTCAAGCATTGTAACTCACTTGTGTTAGTCTTATATTTAGGAGGGATATTTATTATATGTTTGATATTTTGCAGGTCTTCAATTCTTTCAAGAGAAGCAATTCATAATTCTCAATACCTGATTGGGTGAACATATAGAAGGTTTATATTTTAGGCTCTTATCTTTTTCTAGCAACCATCCCCCTAGGTCTTCAGCCCCTTCTTCCCATGAAATCAGGTACATGCCCTTCTTGGGTCACTAAATTCAAAGGGTCTAGAAGAGAGAAATGTGATGGGAATGAAATGAGCGGAAAGTGGTAAGTATGGTCGGGAACGATACGATAACCCCTCAAAGGACCCCTCGTTGCACCCCTTCACCAAAAGTTGGTCACTTACTAGGAAATATATGATACTCACTAAGGTGAAACATAGTCAAAATAATAATGTCCAAGTAGGCATTATATAATCAAAATCAACTTAAATACAACATGTTTAAATGCCTCAAATATTAGGGTGATTACCTGCCACAATACCTGATTAGTAATGCTTGGAGCAAGACCCATTTGCCTTCCAAAAGCTAGCTAGTGTGGTGGATGCACTGACAATGGATCCAAGTTGTGGTGATAGAGCATGATTCCATATGTGCAAGTGGACATTTCTGGTCATGTGGTCTCTTGGCACTCCATATCTACAACCTGAGGGCCTCAAGACATGATCTCCTTAGTTATCCCACAAAATGGGTATAACATTTGGCTCCTACTAGGGGACATTTGATCGTCTTAGAGTGCATGAGAACTAAAACATATTTTGGTAAACCTGTGCCTACATTGAAACAAAAAACCATAAAATCTAGGGTGGTTCTATCACCCCTCGTCCATATACATCAAAACAAAAAATGAAACTAAACTAGAAAATAAAATTTTAGCATTTTTTCAAAAATTTCTAAATTAAGCATGAAATCAAGATGCAAGTAGAGAAAAATGAAATATGAAATGCATCTAAACTAACATGAGAAATCAATATGCAAAATGTAAGAAACAAAAAATGACTTACCTACTTACCTAGGCCTTAGAGCCCTGAAGAATCAAGTCTTGGAGTTGTTAGGTGAAGTCATATAGCTAGTGCAACTAGTTGATCATCCCATCAAAGTATCTCCCACAATGCTTAATTATGTAAAACAACAAAGATAATTCAAGAAAATAATGATCATGATCATAAATAGATGTATAATCAATTGTAAAATGAAACTAATGGAGATGGGTGGGAGGGAGGAAATCCCACAAAAAGAGAATCCATCAGCTTAATCATCTTTCCTGATGGTGTAACCACAATCCTGATCAATCCATATATAGAGAGGGATAATATATGTATACGATGTCTCATATTCATCCTCATTAACATATTGATGCTTCCTAAATACTGAGAAGATATGAGAAATCCCAAGAATACCTCATGATTTCCTTGAGAAGAAGGGATGAGGTAAGGGACAGGCTCAATTGTAGAGAAAGGAAAACAAAACCTCTTCATCAGTGAATCCATGTAGAAATACTTAATGTGAAAATCCTTTTTCTTTGTAGAGTGAGCTTCTGATCGCTCTCATATGGCCATGTCCTGGTATTCTTCCAAAATTGAGGATGGAGGTGGCTGAGAGTCGTTTTGCAACAAGTCTGCATAAAAAATATATGCATCAAAAGTCTCAAGGGATGAATGAAAATCATCCTAAAAGTGTCGCAATCGGTCATCCTCGAATAAATCCGTAATCATGTCATCATCAGGCTACCAAACATATGAATAACATACGCGTGAAAATTAGTCCTCTGAAGATGACAACTCAAAGCCCTTTTCTTAAGGGCTAGCCACAATGTTGTAAATGGGGTCTCTATAAAAAATGAAACGAAAAAAATTTCACCTGCGTTTTCCAGTTTGTAGGAAAGTGTCTATATGCTCATTAACCATATCTAAAAGTTCTTTCATAAGACCACCATCATGACTGAAAATGACCATCTCCTTGTCTTCATGTTTAGGAGGAGTGGAGGCATGGACGTCTTCATCAAGCAGAAGGACATATATGACTGCTTCGTCTTCGTCAAATGTGTCATCTGAATCTTCGACATGATAAAATTCATCGAGATCTTCTTGGTAACTTTCTTCATATGGCGGAAGATGAAATTTTATAAAATCAAGAAGAATTACTTGAGAAAATATGACGCCCTAGTGGCTCAATCAATCTTGTAAGGCAAATAATTGGATCCAACTTAGACAACCTTAAAATCATAAAATTTCATGTTAACCAATGCAATGTTTTATTTCTCCAATGAAATTATACTAGTGCCTTTAGCTATTGGGTTATGGAGTCAAGCAAACAAAGAGCTAAACAATGCTATCTCCTTGGGTGTGTAAATCCTCTTACTCCCCAAGGAAAGAAAATGTTAAGATAGGAGATACTAGGAGGGTGTAAACCCTTTTACTTCTCCTAGTAAAACCTTGTGCAACAAATAAATTTTAGAAACAATGATAGATAAATGGTGGGGTTGTAAATCCTTATACTCCCCAATATATCTAGCAAATAAAACTTGTGACTAAGCAAATGAAGCATCAACAAGATAAATCGTTACCTAGCTCAGAAAATGACAAGATAAACCTCTCCTTACCTACATAAATCCACCACACATGCCAAAGAAAATCTCCAAGAAGTATAGTTCACTACTTCTTCCACCAATAGCATAAAGAAACCAAGATGAAAGAGAAGAAGAGAGAGAAGGTTTCCCAAGGAGGGCGCAAATTTCATCCAAGTACTTCTCACAATGGGAGAGTTATGTCCAAATGATATACAAATGATCTCTATTACTAAGACTCTAAAACATAGTTTGTCCACATTCAAAGGGTAAAACATAATGTAAGGGGTCAACAACCCTTATCTTACCCTTTAAAACACATAATAATATTTAATTTTCACTTTTTGCACATAAGAAACCCTAAAATAAGATGACATCACCCCTTTAGGGAGACATTTTGGCACTAGGAGAAGGTCGTTAGATTTGGGGAAGCATGGATATGCCTCCAAAGGCCACTTTTCATCATCCAAACCTCTTCTTCATGGTTTAAAAACCTACTTCCTTCAAAATGTGCCATGTTTCAATGAGAAATACCTTCATCACCACAAACACTAGCCCTAGATGACATCAATCCTCAAGAAGTGATGTTTTTCCTCTCCTAGGAAAGTTGTTTGGCATGTGAAGGATAGGTTATGTCTTCCAAGGTGTCTTCTAAGTCTCCAAAGGCAAGTACTCACGATCCGATATCTAGGCCCTTGACATCTAACCTGTGGGCTTCAAGCCTCATGGAATCCCATGATAGGCTTGTTCCTCCAAAACTGTCCACCAAACAAGGTCTTGCAAAACAAATAGGCATGCCCTCCAAGGATCTCAAGTCAAAATATCATGGCAAGTGAAAACCACATCTAATAAACAAGGCACCTAAACATGTGCATCAAAACTACCTCATCAAATTAAACAAATGCTCCAAGACCCTATACAATTGACCAAATTTAGGTATGGGAGGGGTGTCATAAAATTCCTATTGGGTAGACCAAAACCCTCAAGTAGAGGATGCTTCCAAAAGTTCCCCTTCAAGGTCATGTAGTGTATGGTGAGGTGGATAGGGGGTGAGACTTCATAGGTAAATGAGTTTCATGATAGACAAGGGCTCGTATTGTCTCATTTATTGGGTGACTTTGTAGGGGGTGTGCTACACATTCTTCCTCAATGCAACCTTTTTCCAATCCCACTGATTAATTAATCAATGATCCAAACACGTGTGCACTCCCAATAGTGAATCTATTAGCTTGGGGGGATGTAACACAGTGTCACTGGAACAAAGAGGTCCTAATGCAGGAGCATCATAATCAAATTGTAAGTGGAAGTAAGTTCAACGCCCTAACACACATTTTGAAGTGATTTGAATTTTAAAGATGGCATATCATGAATATATCTTGAAAAGATTGTAAGTAAAGAACATCTTAAATGTTAAGAGGCTAAACCATCGTGTGAGATTGATGGAGATTGTATTTTCCTTAATGTAGCTAATGGAAGTACAGATCTGAAGCATTCACTCTTATTTGTCAGTATCGATCATTTGTTGTAATAAATCCTTAGTAGTTGAAAGCTTTTAATTTGATAGGATAGCACTAAGGTAGTCGAAGGGAAAAGCTCTATGAAATCTTTTGTATAAATAAATGTATTGTGTCCCAAATGAGGTTGTTGAAGGTTATTGCTACTGAAGATTATTGTAGCTAAATATTGTTGAAGCTTATTAGAGTGTATGGGCCCATGTACATTTCATTTGAATGAATATAACAAAGAAGCATTGATCCCAAATGTCTGGGTTTCTATTACTGTGTCTATATGAATGAATGAATGGTAGGATTTCTGATTAATTGCATTTATCTGTTATTACTTGTTCTTATGTTATGAATGCATTTCATGGTTGAATGTATGAATCTATGAGGATTATATAAGTTTCAATTGTTTCTCTTCTACAAGAAAGTGAAAGGAGTGCATAGTGTCTGCAAGGTGTGCGTTGATAGATTCTCTTTCGACTCAGAAGTTCAGGATAGATACCGTGAAGCTTTTGTTTGTAAAGAGTGCATGAGTGTCCGCAAGGTGTGCATTGACAGATTCTGTTTTGACTTAGAAGTTCAGGATGGATAGCTTGAAAGTGTGCGTAGGAAGAAACACACTCAGAGTCATATTGTTCAGGAGGAACAATTGAGCCGTATATAATTGTTGCAAGGTGTGTACAGTCACTCACAAAGAAGTTGAGTCTTGGAAGAAGACTTGTTGCAAGGTGTGTACAGAGTCAAAATTTGACTAAGTGTCAAAGAAACACTCTGAGGAGTTAGAGGTTTTGAGGAAGAACAAGCTCATAAGGGGTAGTGGGCGAGAATTCTTCAATAGGGAGGAGCCCTTTAAGATTACCCAAATTATTGAGCGAGATCCATTCGAAGGAAGAGGGATCATTCCAGGCCGTGAGATCTGGGAGAATTGCACGAAGGTTAGCCTTGGAGTCCTTCAGAACTCCAAGTATTCGGAGGTTTGAAAGTATTTTGAGAGCAGGATTGCCGAAGTCCTAGATCTGCGAAATGAATCCTAACCGTCGGTATCAAGGAGGATACATGGCAATAGATCGAAGAGTCCGAGAGGTAAATCTACGTAAGATTTGTGTGAAGCAAAGAGAAAATTTCATGAAGTCGTGAAGGACGAAGAGATCTGGACCATTGGATCTAGGAAGGACACACATTGAAGATCCGTGTACTCTAGGAGAAGAGTACTATAGAGGAAAACGAGAGTAGTGAAGCCAAAACTCTCGAAGCTCGAACTGCCAAAGTAAATCCTGGTCATCGATCTGAGAGGGACATACATTAAAAGATCGTGGAGTTCGGAAGTGAATAATCTGGAGGAAAGGAAAGGAGGAAGTGGAGTGTTGACCAGAATTCATTCGAATATCCCAAGGTAAGGAATCATCCTAGCCGTCCGTTGTTGGAACACATGGAGACAAATCTATTACTCCAGTAATAGGAAACTCTGGGGAAATTGTCGAGTAAGTTTCTCAAGGTAAAAAGTCCCGAAGATCAGAGTCAATAAGAGTCGTTGATGAACAGACGAACACATGGAGAGTGGAGATATACTCCAGAGAAAAGTCACTCCGGAGGAAAGTGAAGAGTGAAGCCACGAGAACTCTCGAAGGCCGGAGCGTCGGATTTCATCAGAGCCATCCATTGGAACAGGATGCGTGGTGGAAGATCTATCACTTTGGAGGATTGATACTCTGAGAGAAAGAACATAGAGGAGCATTGATGATAACTCGTCTGAAGTAGAGTAAAGGACGAACCTCAACCATCGATCAAGAGGAGGACGTGGCGCTTGATCTGAAGCTCCAAGTATGGAGCACTTCGGAAGAAAAAAGTGATGTAACACTCGGAACTCCTGAAGTTGGAGTCCCGAAGTAGATCATGACCATTGGCTTCCAGAGAATTGCGAACCGTAGATCTGGTCCGGGTGATTTTACGGGTTTAGAGTTTGGAGGGAAAAGGAGTAAGTTGCATTCAAAATCCCCGAAGCCCGAAGCCACGAACTAGGCTAGCCTGAGGTCATAGCTTGTGGTCATATTGAAGAAGGGCCTAGTGGAGGAGCTAGCACTCGCCACTTAGTGTTACCAAAAGCGCCAGAGAACGAGGTTGCTGGTTAATTGAACCTGCATGGTAACAAATGGGGGCTTGTGTAAATTGATTCTAGGGTCTAGCAGAGGCCTGTAGAGTTGATTTGACTCAGTAATTTGAATTTCATTGACTAGGAGGTCGCGCAAACCCTATAAGAGAATGGGGGTTGCATCAAGTGGTATCATAGCTTCAAATTGTGCTCTGTATGTGAAGAAAAGGTTATCATAATGCCGCCTAGAATACGTGTAGAACCACCTATAGAAAATCGAGCTGTGGAAAGGGAGATGAGAGAACTTTGCACAAGGTTGGATGCTACGGAGACAAAAAAAAGGAGAGCACCTGATGCTGGAGATGTTAGTGATGTAGAGGGCGAAGAAGTAGAATTTGAAGAAGCTGTAGTAGAGGATGCTGCAAAATAACGCTTGTTGAAAGCAGTTTTCAAGTTGGGAGCTAGAGCAAATACAAACATCCCAATGTATGAAAGCAATTTAGATGCAGAGGAATTGTTGGATTGGATAAGATCAATGGACAAGTACTTTGACTATGAAGACGTTGATGAGGAGAAGGAGGTGAAACATGCTGTCACCAGATTAAAATGACATGCATCACTGTGGTGGGATGAACTGCAGGCTGACAAAATATGCAAAGGCGAGCAAAAAATCAATAATTGGGATAGAATGGTAGCCAAGTTGAAAGATAAATTCATACCCAAGGACTATAATATAAATCTATTGAGGAAGTTGCAGAACATGAGTAAGAAGGGAATGACAGTGAAAGAGTACATAGAGGAGTTTTACATGTTGAACATTAGGGATGGACATAGAGAAAAAGATGATGAAAAGGTTGCTAGGTATATAAATGGCTTGAGATATGAAATCTTGGATGAAATAAACATGATGACAGTGAGGGCAATGGAGGATGCTTATCAGATTGCGCTAAAGGTAGAGGAGAAGTTGGCCAGAAAATAGAGCCAACGAAGCAGAGGAAGAAGTATAAACATAGGTAATGGAATTGTCCATGATAAGGCACAGAATCCCAAGGTTGAGACTGGAAAACCACATGGTCACTCAGAACGAGGAGGAAGTTCCCGAGGAAGAAAATATGGTGGTAGAAATTCTTTTTCTCAAGGAAGAGGAAGAAGCAGAGGAGGAGAGGTGAAGTGTTATGCCTATGGAAAAAAAGAAACATGTCTTGGGAATGCCCCGAGAGAAAGAAATAAGAAGGAGGTGAAGCTCACATTTCAGAATCACATAAGTAGAATGTTGAGGCAGAAGGTGCAGAAGATGGGAAATATCTGATGATGAAGAAGGTTCTCTTGAGGCCAAAGTCAGAGGTTGAAAAACTAGTGCAGAGGAACAATTTGTTTAGAACTTCTTGCAAGACTAAAGATAGGGTATGGAAGGTGATAATTAACAGTGGGAGCACTGATAACTTAGTATCCATAGAAATGGTGGAGAAATTAGAGCTGGAGACAACTAAACATCCGAGTCCATATAGAGTCTCATGGTTGCAAAAAGGACACCAGGTAATGGTAACTAAACAATACCTAGTTGAATTTAGGATAGGAGGATATAGAGATGAGATTTTTTGTGATGTGATTCCCATGGATGTATGCCGTGTTTTGTTGGGAAAACCATGGAAGTTTGACAGAAATTTCATTCATGATGGGAGAAAAAATACTTATACTTTGGAGAAGAATGATAGGACACACATGCTACTTCCAATAGAGGAAAATAAAGTAAATGAATAAACCAACACAAGTGTACTTCTCATGAGTGGGAAGGAAATCCTAAGTGAAGTCAAGAAGGAACATGAGATGTAGTTTTTTGTAGTGAGTAAGCCAAAAGTCATCCTTACAAGTACTTCTATGGATGACCTACCTGAAGAAATTCAAGAGGTGTTGTAGAATTTTGCTAACATAGTGGTGGATGAGTTACCTAGCTCATTGCCACCCATCAGGAGTATCAACCATCAAATTGATCTAATACCAGGATCAAGTATGACGAAAAAATCAACATACATATTAACACCTCAAGATAATGAGGAGGTAAAGAGACAAGTACAAGATTTGGTGGACAAGGGTTTGGTCAGAGAAATCTTGAGTCCATGCACAGTACCAACTATGTTAAGTTAAAAAAAGGATGGATGATGGAGAATGTGTACAGACTCAAGAGCCATAAAAAAGATCACCATCAGGTACATATTTCCTTTGCCAAGGATGGATGACTTAATGGATTGTTTGAGTGGAGCAATTTATTTTTCAAAGATAGATTTGAAGAGTGGATATCACCAGATAGGAATGAGAGAAGGCGATGAGTGGAAAACAACATTCAAAACAAATGAAGGGTTGTATGAGTGGCTTGTTATGGCATTTGGCTTGACAAATGCCCTAAGTACTTTAATGAGGTTGATGAATGAGGTATTGAAATATTTCATTGGTAAGTTTGTGATTGTATATCTGAATGATATATTAGTCTTCAGTAAAACTGAAGAAGAGCATTTGAGACATCTGACATTAGTGATGAGGATGTTGCAACAAGAGAAGTTGTTGATAAATATGAAGAAGTCCTCTTTTATGAAGACATAACTCATTTACTTGGGTTATATGATCTCATCAAATGAATTGAATATGGATCCAGAGAAGGTGAGAGCAATCAGAGAATGACCATCGCCAAGAAGAATATTCAAGGTGAGAAGCTTCCATTGATTAGCAAGTTTCTATTGGAAGTTCATTAGAAATTTCACTGGAATTTGTACACCAATATTAGATACAGTGAAGAAGAGGAACAAGTCTTTTAAGTGGATAGAAGAAGATGAGAAAAGATTATGTATATTAAAGGAGAAGATAACAGAACGACTAATTATGGTCTTGCCAGATTTCGGGAAGACATTTCAAGTAAGATGTGATGCTAGTGGAGTTGCAATTGGAGCTATCTTGAGCTAAGATAATAGGTATGTTGCATATTTTAGTGAGAATCTGAATGAGACTAAGAGAAAGTACTCCACATATGATAAAGAATTTTATGCAATAATTCAAGCCTTGACGAAATGGAAGCACTACCTTCTTCCAAAAGAATTTATTTTGTATAGCGATAATCAAGCTTTAAAATTCATAACCAGATAGGAGAAGTTAAATCAGGGACATGCTAAGTGGATAGAGCTTATGCAAAGTTTCACTTTTGTCATTAAACATATTTCTAGTAATTCTAACAAAGTTGCTGATGCATTGAGTAGGAGATGTCTAATTCTGCAGGAATTTCAAGTGAAAACCTTAGGGTTCGAACACCTTAAGGAGATGTACTGTGATGATCCATATTTTAAAGAGGCATACGAAGCATGTGCAAATCCTGTGCTTAGAAATAGAAGCTAGTGGACAAATTATCTGATTCAAGATGGATTGTTGTTTAAAGGTTGCCAATTGTGCATACCAAAGTGCTCGATGAGAGAAAATATGCTGAAGGAAAAACATAGTGGAGGTATAGCAGGGCATTTTGGCCATGAAAAGACATTGCACAGTTGAAAAATTCATACTATTGGCCATGTATGAGGGAATAAGTGAAGAAGTTTGTGAACATGTGTAATATTTTCCAGTATGCAAAAGGAAAGAGGAAAAACACTGGATTGTATCAACCATTGCCTATTCTAGATAGGCCTTGGGATGCAATAAGCATGGATTTTGTGTTGGGATTGCCAAGAACACAAAGGGGGAGTGATTCCATATTTTTTGTAGTGGATAGACTCTCAAATAGGGAACACTTTATCCCATGCCAGAAAAATAATGATGCAACACACATTGCAAATTTGTTTTTCAAGGAAGTTGTGAGACTTCATGGGTTGCCTAAGAGTATTGTCTCAGATAGAGAAACTAAATTTGTTGGTCATTTCTGGAGGACATTGTGGAAGAAGCTGGGGACATAACTGTCTTTTAGTTCAACATATCACCCTCAAACAGATGGATAGACTGAGGTGGTAAATCAGAGTTTAGGAAATTTGCTGAGGAGTCTCGTCACTGAACATCATAGCCAGTGGGATCAAATTCTATCAGAAGCAGAGTTTGCATACAATGAATCACCAAAAAGAAGTATAGGAAAGAGCCCATTCCATATAGTACATGGGATGAAGCCAAGAGGAGTATCATAGTTGAGAGATCTAGAGTAGAATGAATTAAGAAGCGCTGGAGCAGAAGACTTCGCTGCATAAATGCAAAAGCTTCATAATCAGATCAAAGAGAAGTTGCGGAACAACAGTAGAGAGTACAAACACAGAGTTGATCATCATAGGAGAAAACTTCAATTTGAAGTGGGAGATCAAGTTCTAGCACATCTCAGGAATGAAAGGTTCCCAAGAGGAACATATAACAAACTGAAGCTGAAGAAGATAGGACCGTGTAAGTGTTGAGTGCAATCTATGTCGTATAAATTTCTCAACGATTTAATGTCAACCAGGAGCTCATAAGCTTAGAGGCACACCACAATATGTGTGAGGATTTGAAGTTGTCTATTCGAAACTACTAAAGCAAAGAACATAAAGATAAAATAACATGAATATACAAATGACAAATTTTACCTACTATATACAACACATAGGTGTACTGGCATCAGTGCATGGGGGCCCTTCCATCCTTTAGTAAGTACACCATAATCTTAACACAAGATAGAGATCAAAATGGAAGCATGTATTGTATTCAAAAGAATATGATTACATCTTCATTCCAATATAAAATCTCCTCTCTACTAACCTCAAGAATCAACCTATCAATTCAAAACATGAGCATTTCCCAAACTTCAAACCTATATCTATCTCCTTTGAAAGGAGAAGGCTCTCCTATTTATACAAGAACATAAGAAGTTACCCCATTAATAGAGATCCACTATTCTCTCCCTAGATCCATAAAAATCTCATATAGTTACAACCAAATAGCTAATGATGAGACACATATCCTCTTTGACCTTTTATCCAAATCTCCTTCCATATCTTGAAGGGAATTCGAATTTGAGTATTGGAGGCCACATAAGAGTGTCTTGGAAGCTTCCAAATCACCTACACATGTCACCAAACTCATTCTAATTGTTAGGTATAAGTATAAGTATATTATTTTCTAAAGTTTAACCACAAATCCACTTAAAATTGTTAAGAATTAATAAACTTTGGAAAAGCATAGTTATAACCCAATGATGAGATAAATGTAATGATGTGGAGGTGGAATGAAGGTGACATGAAGGTAATATGGAAGTAATGTGAAGGTATTGATGAATAATGGAGTGAGAATAGGGACTATTTTGAGGCCCAACATACCCCCAAACTGAAGATATTGCATGTCCTCATGCAATCTATTACATTACTTTTTGATACTTGAGCTTTGGCTTAAACGCTGCATGATATCATTTACTTAACTTTTGCAAAGTGTTTTTGATGAAATGCAACTTGGTTGGTTCTTGTGATTCAACCATATTTTGTTTATTACATTCAACTTTAATGTATGATCTTTGCATATTGATAATGTGATTTTTATTGCAGAGTATTTTTGTTGGAATGCATCATGGTTGGTTCTTGTGTGACAACCATGATTGTGTTGGCATCCAATTATCTTTTAAGTACTTTCTTCTTTTTTTGAAAAGCCATTTATATGCTCATGTTGATGTAATAGTAAATATATCTTGAAAGTATGTGGGCTTTGAATGTGATATGAATGTTTTATGAATGTGAATGTATTTCCCCCCTCAACTGATGGTTTTGGCAATTTGACAAAATGACGAAAGGAAGTGAAGTTTTTCCAATTATCATTCTAACTTTTCAAGGAATTAAATGGTTAAAAGTTAGAAAATATCATACCTTAACTTACCCTTTCAAAAATGGATGAGAGTTGTGCATGTGTGGCTGCAATATTCTGATCATGGTCTGCTTTACTTGGTTGTGAAAATGGTGGATGAAATTGAAAAAGTGAATCTTTTATTGTTGCTGCATCTGCTGCTAAATCTGTTGTTGGATCTTTTGCTGAATGTTCGAAATCTGTTGCTGAATGTGGCTGAAAATGTATAAGGCTTGGAAGGTATAAAATTTTTTAGAATGTACACTTTCCACCTAGCCTTATTTATTGACTTGTCCTCAAGTCATTTACATAAAAACTGAAAAGTAATTCTGCATCCTCTGCTACAAAATGATTGGTCTTCAAGTCTTCAATGCTCATTGGCACAATTCTTGTCATGTGAATAAATGTTTCGGTGTCGAACATAACAAGAAATTGTTAACTTAGTGGCCATTGATGGATGCCACTAGTCAACACGAGAGCTCCCATCTTTAATGAGGATGAGAGTCAAGATGCCCCGAACACATCTTGCTAAGTATGAATGAATTTGTTGTTGTCGAATACTTAAAAGATCCGATGAACAAGGGACATTGATGTATTCGCTTTGTTTATCGGCATGATAGCTTGCCCTTAAGGCATGCAAGCTTCAGGGTGTTTTAGAAAAATATTTATACTCAAGGACTATGGACTCAATGGTGTATGGAAGCAAGGTTTGATTTGCAAGTGTAGGAAAAAGGAAATTGACAATGAATGGGTAAAGTGGACCAAACAACTTGTAGATGACCTTGGTTGGTTTTATTGGTGGGTTAGGATTGAAGAAAAATGTAATGGAGTGTATGTGGTAATGGAAAATGGATAATGACTCTTGCTGGAAAATAAATGAATTATGGCTCCAATTTCTCAAATATAGCAAATCTGCTCTTTAATTTTGGAATTTTTGCTAAAATAGCTGAGTTTGACCAGCATTGACTAGCTACTTGTAGACGTGGAATTCAAGGGTGGATAGGTATTTCACCATCCTTGTACATTTAGGAACAAACCCCAACTCTTTGAATTTTGCTAACCTGTCATGCAACATGTCAAACCATTAAGCTATTACAGGAAGTTGCAAGAACTTGTAATTTTCTGGAAATTTTGGTTATAATCATGGACTGGTTCTTTAGAGATTCTCATGAAATTTGTCATTGGAATACCAATTGTCATCACAATGTAATCTCCTTACTGATCACTTGATTAACCTATAACCTGCGAAAAAAACTTGGCAGAAAGAAAACATAAGTGTGTTCAAGAAGAAATGGCCATTTCCTTCATGATTCTTACGCAAAAATTTCGTACCAAATAAAACAGATTAAGAAAAATCTAAGTGTTGAAATTAACTCAATTCATGATATTATTATCAATCCATTCTTAACCATGAAAAGTAATTTTACTCCCTGTTTTTGTCAGATAACACATGTGCATGGCAAAGAGCTCGACATTATAGATTTGTTGTGTCCTGCAGATTAGTACGTACATTATAAAAGCATACAAGCATACAACAATATGAAGTTGCCAACTCTAAGCAAGTTAATCAACATTTAAATGATCCACCAAATGTTCTTTGAATTAATCTTCCAAATGTTCCAGTAAAAAGAGCAACAATGAAAGGGTATTTTGAGAATGACAATAGTGAATGATTTTCAAAAATGTTATAGTGTCTATTTTTAGAAATTTTTGCCCTCAAACATGACCCTTTTCCATGAATGAAGTATTTTTGGTGAAACATCCAGCCTCAAAAGTCCCTTTGATAGCATGACTTCTTCCATCAAAATTCCTGCAACCTGTTGCACTGAAACCTTCTAAATTGGGCACACATCCCCGAAATCTTCTTCCAATGAGAGCACACATGCCTCGGGGCCCCAAAGTGGCCTTCAAAAATATTTTAAACCTCCATACTCAGCTTTCAAAAATGGACAAATAAAAATGCTTCAAACTATGTCATTATGGGCATTTAAATTGTACAAAACTAGGTATCTCATTTTCAAACTTTATGCTTCAGGATTTGTGTATCATTGCAAACAATTTTTTTTAATGGTCTTCCAGGAAAAGCAATTGTTGCACACATACATATACACTATTAAATGTCTTTTTTTCATGCAACCATGCTTAATACCTTTGAAATGACCGCTATTTCTGATTTTTGTTTGTAGTTTAGGCCAAAATTTTCCATTTCAAAAGGGGCACGACCCACGGCCCACCTTATCCCGACATAGGGTCATTCCCGAATTTCTTCTCATCTTCTGATTACTTTCAATAAATCAGACTGAGACAAAGAAAAACATTAAATTTCCTCTCTAAAATGCAGTGGAATAAGCAATATTCCCTTACTCTTTATAAACAATGGAAATATTAAGATTTTCTTGTAAAACAACGAAAACCTTTGGAATGGTAATTTCAGATTTCAAATTCATTAATAAACTCCTTTGCATAATTTATTGGATCCATACCTTGGTTTAATTGATTTGGACCCACCTTTTGTCAAGAATCGAGAGGCTAAAGCAGAAGAAGCAAGATATTGTCAAAAGGGGCAGGCAGCTTCAAAGGATTGCGAAGAAACATGTCATCATCAACAGGGTTCTTAAGAAAGAACTGAGAAATTTGAAGAAGCAAGAAAGACTCCAGATGCT
>JASDQU010100802.1:235723-258899 GCA_032191745.1 Picea mariana | reverse complement strand
TTTAGCATTGGATTTGTTTTCCAGATTGGATAGCGTTAGATCTGTTTCTCTGTAGGTAGCACTGGATTGGTTTTGAACGCACAGAATGAACGCAGTTCAGACAGTACTCTGTGTGTCATGACTGAAATGATAATGCTGATGATAGATGGTTAAACACAGAGTTAGAATGACTTTGAAGAATTGTGCTTTTTAACATAAATAGCAATTTGAGCCTTTGAGTACTAGACTGTTTTGCTTCTGTTTATGATTCCATCGGAAATGCTCAGTTTTGAGTTAGTCATCAGAATTCAAATTCTTAGAATAGGTGTGTGCTTTATTTTTAGGATAGCATTCGAATAAGGACTAGACGCTTGCCTGCACATACTGTGTATCAGCTCGAAGTATACCAACCCTGGTTTGACAATTTAGTGATTCAGGACACTTAAAAGCTACAATTTAGCAGCCTGACAGCGACAAAAGAAAATTCTACGAGATCTCGTTTTATTTATTTTTTATTTTTTATTTTTTAATCTATTCTACATTAACTTTGAAAGATATTTTATTTTCTAAGTAAAAGAATGCTTCCAATGAAGTCATCTACGGACTAAGAATTTGAAAATGCTCACATCAAGATTTAAAATGTTTACCTGATTGTTTGCAAGGATGTGAATAACCTGTTTCATCCTTGGATTTGGTGCAAGGTTCTTTTGAAACCAATCTTTGATATTATCCTTGCTCTCCAAGAAGTACCTGTTTATCATCTTCAAATTCCTCACTCGTAGATGAGTTAGTAAGAAATGGGGGGTTTTAAAAACTGAATTTGAAACTAAGTAAGTATGGAAATAAAAATAAAAAAAACTCAACTTAAACTCCTTTATGAAGATCCTGTTGTCACCAGGTTTCACAAGTTAATCCATGAAATAAAAATAACTCTTGAACTAATCTAAGTGTTGTATATATAAGAAATGCTAAAACTCCATTCAGAGTTACATTCATAGATTCCTTATCATATATCAACGAATTCTCTTCATTCAATCAAAACAAAAGCATTCAAACTAGTTTAGATACTGTAAATGCAAGAAAGACTAAACTCTTATTCAAGAGATGTATTCATAGTTTTTTTTTACATTTATCAACAACTTAACTAGTTCTTTTTAAATAAAAAAAAAACTTTAAAGCATAAAAAACCAAATAGCAATGACTGATACCTTACTGTTGAAAGCAAAGATTCATATTGAATTCTCATTCAAGAAATCATTCACAATATGAAAATCAATGTTCTAACAATTAGATATGAAAAAGTAAACCTATCTAACTAAAATTCAATCCTAACTTGTGCCTCCCCGACAACGGCGCCAAAATGTTGAGTGCAATCTATGTCGTATAAATTTCTCAACGATTTAATGTCAACCAGGGGCTCGTAAGATTAGAGGCACAACACAATATGTACGAGGATTTGAAGTTGTCTATTCGAAACTACTAAAGCAAAGAACATAAAGATAAAATAACATGAATATACAAATGACAAATTTTACCTACTATATACAACACATAGGTGTACTGGCATCAGTTCATGGGGGCCCTTCTATCCTTCAGTAAGTACACCATAATCTTAACACAATATAGAGATCAAAATGGAAGCATGTCTTGTATTCAAAAGAATATGATTACATCTTCATTCCAATATAAAATCTCCTCTCTACTAATCTCAAGAATCAACCTATCAATTCAAAACATGATCATTTCCCAAACTTCAAACCTATATCTATCTCCTTTGAAAGGAGAAAGCTCTCCTATTTATACAAGAACATAAGAAGTTACCCCATTAATGGAGATCCACTATTCTCTCCCTAGATCCATAAAAATCTCATATAGTTACAACCAAATAGCTAATGATGAGACACATATCCTCTTTGACCTTTTATCCAAATCTCCTTCCATATCTTGAAGGGAATTCGAATTTGAGTATTGGAGGCCACATAAGAGTGTCTTGGAAGCTTCCAAATCACCTACACATGTCACCAAACTCATTCTAATTGTTAGGTATAAGTATAAGTATATTATTTTCTAAAGTTTAACCACAAATCCACTTAAAAATGTTAAGAATTAATAAACTTTGGAAAAGCATAGTTATAACCCAATGATGAGATAAATGTAATGATGTGGAGGTGGAATGAAGGTGACATGAAGGTAATATGGAAGTAATGTGAAGGTATTGGTGAATAATGGAGTGAGAATAGGGACTATTTTGAGGCCCAACAGTGAGATCCTAAGGAAATTTGATGAAAATGCTTATGAGATAGAGTTGCCAGAAGATGTGGGTATATCACCCATATTCAAAATTTCAGACCTATATCCTTACAAGGAAAATGACAAAGGATCAGAAGATCAGAAAGAGATCTAGTGGGAGAAGTAGATGCCTGTAGCAGAAAAGACATAGATGGAGAAAATCATAGATCATAGGACTGATAAAAAGACCAGGAGAAAGTCTTATTTTGAGTATTTGGTAAAGTGGAAAGGACACCCAATAGAAGATGCTAGTTGAAAAAATGAAGCAGATATTCAGAAGCATGGAAAGTCAGTGCAGGAGTTCATCCATGAATTTTTGTCCAGAGGAGTATGATGCAGGAGCATCATCATCAAAGTGCAAGTGGAATACAGTTCAACGCCCTAGTGCTCATTTTGAAGTTATTTGAATTTTAAAGATGACATATCATGAATATATCTTGAAAATATTGTAATTAAAGAACATCTTAAATGTTAAAAGGGTGAACCATCGTGTGGGATCGATGGAGATTGTATTTTCCTTAATGTAGCTAATGGAAATACAGATATGAAGCATTCACTCTTATCTGTCTGTACCAATCATTTATTGTCATAAATGTAAATGTGTTGAACTTGCACAGAATAGATCTAGCTAAACAATAATACACACATTTGCAGAGAGAATTGGAGAAAGAAGAAGAAGGAGAGAAAGAATGGAAGAATTCTCATTAACTATTTTCCACACTCAAAGAGTGAATAATTTACAATATATATAGAATAAATGAGTAACTAATGATTCATAGTGGTGGTCTAGATTGATCTGGACACACACCAACAGTTACGGGAGTGAACTGCCACCTAGTCTAGCCTCTCAGGCAGTTACGGGAGTGAACTGCCGCCTAGATGATTTAACTAGTCAACTAGTCTTTAGTTATCTGATTGAACAAAGAGTAGTGAGTTGGTGATGATCCCAATGTTGCATGGTGACAAAACCAATGCAACATCTAAACTAAACTCAATTAGTCAAACTGAAGTGTCAACTGAAAGAGAATATTCTCCAGGTGGAATATTCTCCCCTAAAATATAGGAGACTGGATAATGACTAATTATTACAAATAAACAAGGAATAACCTTAGGAAAAATAAATCCTAGGTGTGTGTGAAGTAACTCCAACACCCCCCCTGAACATCACTATGGTGAAAATAAAGAATGGGTCCTGGCTACGAGGCCATGTTAGGTACCCAAATACAAAAGATACACTAAACTAAATGAGGAAAGAGGGAAAACCTCATGGGAACAAACCCCCCCCTCAAATTACAATGCATAAAATAAAAAATGAGAAGGAACAAAAAACAATTGCTAAACAACCCTGTCCTTCACTCCAAGAAGACCTTGCAACTGTGCAAGTTTGTGCTCGTTGAAGATTTTTTTGAAGATGTAGATTTCTGCATGGATCTGATGAAGTATATGCACCATTGATATGTCCACACATATCCACTTTATCTTCTTGTAAAAAATATCCAAATAAATTTTGGATGAAATTTTGAAAACCGTACGACCGTTTCCAGAAAAATCCTGAAATTTTGTTGATTTTGAAACGATCATAACTTTACTTTTCGGACTCTGTTTCGGACGATTTCTTTTTTGAAATTGGATATTTTCTCGAGAGTAATTCAAATATCCAATTTTTTTTTGAAAATAGTGCTCATAAAATATCATAATTGAGCTGATGTGCGCGGCTCCCTTTTTGTCTCCTGAGATGCATGCATTGTGCATGGAAAAGTATCTACATGTGACTCCTGAGATGCATGCCATATATCTTCCACATGAATTTCAGAAAAAAAATCTGAAATGGAGTAGACATCATCTTCAATTAATGGAATACAAATTTTTGTAGATACTTGTGTAGAAGGCTCTTCAAACTGAGATGATTTATCTTCCAGTGGCTTTTCTACATTCTCTATCTTGTCAACATTTTGCATGCATTCTTCCTTATTCCCAAATAAAACCTCCAATCTTATCCATAAATCATTTGGAGTGAATTCTTCTGAGTCATCATATACTTGATGGAGAATTTTGGGAGAAATAAAATAGATGATACATCCTATGGCCATATCTTGTCTATTGAGAAAGTCATTTTTCTCATCAACAAAATAAAGCTCTACTTCCATTGCCATGGTTATTTGGTACAAGCCTCTACATCTGAGCATAAGAAGAATTTTTGGCTTCCATTCCAAATAGTTATGAGGCGTGAGAAGTATTTCTGGCGAATAATCCATCTTTTGTTGTCTTTAATCTTCAGTACCTGCAAAAATAATTTGGTGTAGATTTTGCTTAGAAGTCCATCGGCTTTGATACCATATAAATGTGTTGAACCTGCACAAAATAGATCTAGCTAAACAATAATACACACATTTGTAGAGAGAATTGGAGAAAGAAGAAGAAGGAGAGAAAGAATGGAAGAATTCTCATTAATCGTTTTCCACACTCAAAGAGTGAATAATTTACAATATATATAGAATAAATGAATAACTAATGAGCCATAGTGGTGGTCTAGATGGATCTGGACACACACCAACAGTTACGAGAGTGAACTGCCACCTAGTCTAGTCTCTCAGGCAATTACGAGAGTGAACTGCCACCTAGCTGAGTTACTTAGTCAACTCGTCTTTAGTTATCTGACTGAACACAGAGTAGTGAGTTGGTGATGATCCCAATGTTGCATGGTGACAAAATCAATGCAACATCTAAACTCAACTCAACTAGTCAAACTGAAGTGTCAACTGAAAGAGAATATTCTCCAGGTGGAATATTCTCCCCTAAAATATAGGAGACCGGATAATGACTAATTATGACTAATAAACAAGGAATAACATTAGGAAAAATAAATCCTAGGTGTGTGTGAAGTAACTCCAACAATAAATACTTAGTAGTTGAAAGCTTTTAATTTTGTAGGATAGCACTAAGGTAGTCGGAGGGAAAAGCTCTATGAACTCTTTTGTATAAATAAATGTATTATTTCCCAAATGAGGCTGCTGAAGGTTATTTCTACTGAAGATTATTGTAGCTAAAGACTGTTGAACATTATTAGAGTGTATGAACCCATGTACATTTTATTTGAATGAATATATCAGAGAAGCATTGATCCCAAATGTCTGGGTTTCTATTACCGTGTCTATCTGAATGATTGAATGGTAGGATTTTTGTTTAATTGCATTTCTATGTTATTACTTGTTCTTATGTTATGAATGCATTTCATGGTTGAATTTATGAATCTGTGAGGATCAGATAAGTATCAATTGTTTCTCTTCTACGATAAAGTGAAAGGAGTGCATAATATACACAAGGTGTGCGTTGACATAATCTCTTTCAACTCAGAAGCTCGGGAGAGATATCGTGAATATTTTGTTTGCAAAGAGTGCATGAGTGTCCGCAAGGTGTGCGTTGACAAATTTTGTTTTGACTCGGAAGTTCAGGAGGGATAGCTTGAAAGTGTGCGCAGGAAGAAACACACTCAGAGTCATATTGTTCAGGAGGAACAATTGAGCCATAAATAACTTCTGCAAGGTGTGCATAGTCGCTCACAAAGAAGTTGAGTCGTGGAAGAAGACTTGTTGCAAGGTGTGTACAGAGTCAAAATTCGACAAGTGTCGAAGAAACACTTTGAGGAGTTAGAGGTTTCGAGGAAGAAAAAGCTCAGAAGGGGTAGCGGGCGAGAATTATTCAATAGGGAGGAGCCCTTTAAGATTCCCCAAATTAACAAGAGAGATCCATTCAGAGGAAGAGGGATCATTCCAGACCGTGAGATATGGGATAATTGCACGGAGGTTAGCCTTGGAGTCCTTTGGCACTCCGAGTATTCGGAGGTTTGAAAGTGTTTTGAGGGCAGGATCACCGAAGTCCCAGAGTTGCGAAGTGAATCCTAACTATTGGTATCAAGGAGGATATGTGGGAGAAGATCAGAGAGTCTAGGAGGCAAAACTCCAGAAGATTTGCGCGAAGCAAAGAGCGAATTTCATGAAGTTGCGAAGGATGAAGACATATGGACCGTTGGATCCAAGAAGGACACATGATGGAGATCCATGTACTCCGGAGGAAAATGAGAGTAGTGAAGCCAAAACTCCTGAAGTAAATCATGACCATCTATCTGAGAGGGACATACGTTAGCATATCGTGGCATTTAGAAGTGCGTACTCTAGAGGAAAGGAAAGGAGGAACTGGAGCTTTGACTAGAAGTTGTCCGAAACTCCCAAGGTAAGGAATCATCCTAGCAGTCGGTTGTTGGAACATGTGGCGACATATCTATTACTCTAGTAATAGGACACTATGAGGAAATTGGCGAGTAAGTTTTTGAGGGTCAAAAGTCCCGAAGGCCAGAGTCAATAAGATCCATTGATGAAGGAAGGGACACGTGCAGAGTGGAGATCTAATCCGGAGAAAAGTCACTTCGGAGGAAAGTGAAGAGTGAAGGCACAAGAAATCCCAAAGGCCAGAGCACCAGAGTTCATCAGAGTCGTCCATTGGAACATGATGCGTGGTGGAATATCTATCACTTCGGAGGATTGATACTCTGGGAGAAAGAACGTGGATGAGCGTTGACTATAAGTCGTCCGAAGCGGAGTAAAGGATAGACCTCAACCATCGATCAAGAGGAGCACGTGGTGCTTGATATGAAGCTTTGGGTATGGAGCACTTCAGAATAAAAAGGCAATTTAACACTTGGAACTCCCGAAGCCAGAGTTCCAAAGTAGATCACGACCGTTGGCTGCCAGAGAAGCGTAGATCGTAGATCTGGTCTGGGTGATTTCGCGGGTCCAGAGTTTGGGGAAAAAGGAGTAAGCTGCATTCAAAATTGCCGAATCTCGAAGCCATGAAGGGGGCTATCCTGAGGTCATAACTCGTGGTCATATTGAATAAGGGCCTAGCGGAGGAGCTAGCGCTTGCCACTCAGTGTTACTAGAAGCGCCAAAGAACGGGGTTGCAGGTGAATTGAACTTGTGTGGTAACAAACAAGGGCCTGTGTAAATTGATTCTAGGGTCTAGCAGAGGCTCAAAGAGTTGATTTGGCTCAGTAATTTGAATATCCTTGACTGGGAGGTCGTAAAACCCCTAGGAGAGAAGGGGGGATGCATCAGGTCCACAAAGTTCCACAGGGGTAACCATGTAAAGTGTTGTAACAGACTTGTGTCAATCTTATGTTCAAGAAAGATATTTATTATGTGTTTGATATCATGTAGGTCTTCAATTCTTTCAAGAGAAGTAGTTCATTGTTCTCAAGACATGACTGGGCGAGCATCTAGAAGGCTTATATTTTAGGCTCTTATCTTTTTCCAACAACCATCCCTCTAGGCCTTCAACCCCTTCATCCCATGAAATGAGGCACATACCCTTCTTGGTTCACTAAAATAAAAGGGTCTAGAAAAAAGAAATGTGATGGGAATACAATGAGCAGAAAGTGGTAAGTATGGTCGGGAACAATATGATAACCCCTCAAGGGATCCCTAGTTGCACTCGTTCCCCAAAAGTTGGCCACTTACTAGGAAATATATGACACTCACCAAGGTGAAACAAGGTCAAAAGAATAATGTCAAAGTAGACTTTCTATAATAAAAAGAAACTTAAATACAATATGTTTAAATGCCTCAAATATTAGGGTGATTACCTACCACAATACCTAACTTGTACCACATGGAGCAAGACCCATCTGCCTTCCAGAATCTAGCTGGTGTGGTGGATGCGCTAACAATGGATCCAAATTGTGGTGATAAAGTGAGATTCCATATGTGCAAGTAGACACTTCTAGTCACATGGTCTCTCGACACTCCATATCTACAGGCTGAGGGCCTTGAGACATGATATCCTTAGTTATCCCACAAAATGGGGATAACATTTGGCTCCTACTTTGGGACATGTGTTCGTTTTAGAGTGCATGAGAACCACAAAATATTCTGGTAGACCTATGCCTATACTGAAACAAAAAACCATAAAATCTAGGGTGGTTCTATCACCCCTTGTCCATATACACAAAACCAAAAATGAAACTAATCTAGAAAATAAAGTTTTTGGATTTTTTCAAAAAAATCTAAACTAAGCATGAAATCAAGATGCAAGTAGAGAAAAATGAAATATGAAATGCATCTAAACTAACATGAACAATAATATGAAAAATTTTATAAATAAAAAATGACTTACTTACTTACCTGGGGCCTCGGGGCCCCAAAGAATCATGTCTTGCGGCTGTTAGGTGAAGTCATATAGTCAGTGCAACCAGTTGATCATCCCATCAAAGTATCTCTCCATGTACTTAATTATGTAAAAAAAAAAATATATGTCAAACACATAATGATCATGATCATAAATAGATGTAAAATTAATCATAAAATGAAATTCATGGAGAAGGTTGGGAGGGAAGAAATCCTGCTGGAAAGAGAATCCATCAGCTTGAGCATCCTTCCTAAAGGTGTACCCACAAGCCTGATCAATCCATCTCTAAAGACGGATACTATATGTAGACGATGGCTCATCTTCATCTTGATAAACATGATCATTTCTTCCTGAAGACTGAGAAGATATGAGAAATCCCAAGAAGACCTCATGATTTTCCTAAGAATAAGGGATGCGATAAGGGACATTCTCAAGTCTAGAGAAAGGAAAATGCAACCTCTTCATATGTGAATCCCTGTAGAAATCCTGAATGTGAAAATACTTCCTCTTTGTAGAGTGAGCCTATGATCTCTCTGAGATGTCCATGTCCTAGTATTCTTCCAAAATTGAGGATGAAGGTGGCTAAGAGTCCTCATGCAACAAGTCTACATAAAAAATATATGCATCACAAGTCTCAGGGTATGAATGAAAATCATCCTAAAAATTCCGTGACCGATCATCCTCGAATAAATCTATAATCATGTCATCATCAGGATGCCAAACATATGAATCATTTACGCATGAAAAGTAGTCCTATGAAGATGAAAACTCAAACCCCTTTTCTTTAGGGATACCCTGAATGTCGTAAATGGGGTCTCTATAGAAAATGAGATGACCAAAATTACTCTCGCGTCTGCTAGTCTGTACGAAATTGTCTATATGCTCATCACCCATATATAAATATTCTTTCATAAGACCATCAACATGACTGAAAATGACCATCTCTTTGTCTTCGTGTGTAGGAGGAGTAGAGGCATGGACATATTCATCAAATGGAAGGGAAGATATGAGCGCTTCATATTTTTCAAATGTATCATCCATATCTTCAACATGAGAAAATTCATCGGGATCTTCTTGGTAACTTTCTTTATATGTTTGTCCTTCGAGAACTTCTTTGTTTTCAAGGGATAGTTATTTGGAAGGAAATAACTCTTTTATACGATTCATCATTTCCTCAACATATTTATGAGAATCCTTTTCCTTTTCCATCTGTAAAAGTGCCATATTCGAAGCATAACAAATTCTGGATGAGGGTTCATCCCATGGTGCCATATTTCCATTGATTGAAAATACACCTCAATGGATTCGCGAGATGAGATCAAGGCTCATCAAAGGATGGGAAGGGGGAGACAAGGAAAGGTAGGTTCTGGGAGGGTGGAATTTCCATATGATCTTCAAGAATATCTCACCAAGGGTGGAAAGAGAACCTCCTTTAGGTGGAGTCACCAGGAAAAGTAGGGAAAAAGGATTTGGGATAGCTTTCTAAAGTGTCGCTTAGGGTTCAGAAGAGGATTCAAAATCCTCCCCGGAAAAGACGCCAAAATGTTATCGCACAAGTTATAGTTTAGGAAAAGCCCGATCCTACCACCAAAATGGCGACAACTGAGAGAGTATCTACCCAGTGTCACCTTATATAGGTGTTCTTGTCACTTTAGAAATGATAGAATCACCTCAAGGGGGGATTCCTGGTGACCCTATGGGGAAAGAGATGGAAAGTGTGATGTATGAATGAATGCCTCTATATTTCAAGTTTCTATGCACATATAGGTGCTCGAGTAAGGGATTGGTGGTAGCCAAGGGTTTCCAAAAAGTAGTATACCTTGCAAATGTTGATTGTACCTTCCCGAGACACAAGGAAAACAAAGGTACAATCCCAAGTATATGATGGAAAAGAAAGTTAAGTTTTTTGTCCCTAATTGCAACAGTTAGTTTCAATATATATCAACAATGAAAATGATAATGAATAATGCAAACAATTTGCTAAAAGTCTAGTTGAAAGAGAAAGAGATAGACTAGAAACAATTAGATCAACTCAAGTAAGATAGCATTAGACTTTAGCAATGAAACAAGGATATCACAAAAGGTATTTGCAGAAATATTTTTCAGCCTTATGTTTGTAAAAAACAAGTTATTAAGATCAACCACTAAAACTTCCCCAAAGTGTACCAAAAAATGCGTTAGGCCTAGTAGTTTATGTGGGAAAAATTTAGGCAACTTTCAATGGTTGATTCAAGAGTTGTTAGATAAAGTTTGATTAGGGTTTCTGCAGCCCTAATGGATGAAGATGAAATTTTATAACAACAACAAGAATTAATTGAGCAAAGATGATGCCCTAGTGTCTCAATAAAATTTGTAAGAAAGATAAWWKGATCCAACTTAGACAACCTTCAAATAATAAAATTTCACGTTAACCAATGCAATATTTTATTTCTCCAATGCACTTATACTAGTGCACTATTGGGTTATGGAGTCAAGTAAATAAAGAGATAACTGCTATCTCCTTGGGGGTGTAAATCATATTACTCCGCAAGGARGGCAAATTTTAACCTAGGAGATACTAGGAGGGTGTAAAACCTTTTACTTCTCCTAGTAAAACGTTGTGCAACAAATAAATTCTAGACAAAATGATAGATAAATGGTGGGGTTGCAAATATTTCTACTCCCCAAGAGATCTAGCAAATCCAACTTGTGACTAAGCAAATGAAGCATAAACAAGATAAATCTTTACCTAGCTCAAGAAATGGCAAGATAAACCTCTCCTTACCTAGATAAATCCAACACACATGCCAAATAAAATATCCAAGAAGGGTAGTGCACTACTTCTTCCACCAATAGCATAAATAAGCCAAGATAAAAAAAGCACAAGAGAGAAGGTTGCCCATAAATGATCTCTATTTATACTAAAACTTTAAAACATAGTTTTTCCACATTAAAAGGGTAAACCATAAGATAAGGGGTCAACAACCCTTACCTTACCCCTTAAAACAAATAATCATACTTAATTTTCACTTTTTGCACATTAGAAACCCTAAAATAAGATGACGTCACCCCTTTAGGGAGATGTTTTGGTACTAGGAGCAAGTCGTTGGAGTTGGGGAAGTATGGATAGGCCTGCAAAGGCCACCTTTCATCATCCAAACCTCTTCTTCATGGTTTAAAAACCTCCTTCCTTCAAAACATGCCATGTGTCAATGAGAAATACCCCCATCACTACAAACCCTAACCCTAGGTGACGTCAAGCCTCAAGAAGTGGCATTTTTCCTCTCCTAGTAAAGTCGTTTCACATGTGAGGGCTAGTTTATGTCTTCCAATGTGTCTTCTAGGCCTCCAAAGAAAAGTATTCACGATCCGACACATGGGCCCTTGGAATCCAACCTATGGGCTTCAAGTCCCATGGAAGCCCGAGCTAGGCTTGTTCGTCCAAAACTGTCCACCAAACAAGGTCCTGCAAAATGAATATGCACGCCCTCCAAGGATATAAAGTCAAAATATCATGGTAGGTGAAAACCATACTTTATAAACAAGGAACCTAAACATGTGCATCAAAACTACCTCATCAAATTAAACAAATGCTCCAATACCCTATACAATTGACCAAGTTTAGGTATGGGAGGGGTGTCATAAAATTCCTATTGGGTAGACCAAAACCCTCAAGTAGGGGATGTTTCCAAGGGTTCCCCTTCAAGGTCATGTAGTGGATGATGAGGTGGATAGGGGGTTAGACTTCATAGGTCAATGAGTTTCATGACATATAAGGGCTTGTATAGTCTCATTTATGGCTGCCTTTGTACGAGGTGTGCTACACATTCTTCCTCAATACAACCTTTTTCTAATCCCACTTATTAATTAATCAATGTTCCAAACACGTGTACACTCCCAATAGTGAATTAGTTAGCTTGGAAGGTAGTAACACAACGTCACTCGAACAAAGAGGTCCACAAATTTCCATAGGGGTAACCATGTAAAGCGTTGTAACACACTTTTGTTAGTCTTATGTTCATGAGGGATATTTATTATGTGTTTGATATTGTGTAGGTCTTCAATTATTTCAAGAGAAGAAGTTCATCATTCTCAAGGCTTGACTGCGCGAGCATATAAAAGGTTTATATTTAGGCTCTTATCTTATGCCAACAACCATCGCCCTAGGCCTTCATCCCCTTCTTCCCATGAAATTAGGCACATGCCCTTCTTCGGTCACTAGAGTCAAAGGGCCTAAGAGAGAGAAATGTGATGGGAATACAATGAGTGGAAAGTGGTAAGTATGGCCGAGAACAATACGATAACCCCTCAAGGGAACCCTAGTTGCAACCCTTCCCCAAAAGCTGGCCACTTATTAGGAAATATATGACACTCACCAAGGTGAAAATAATAATGTCCGAGTAGGCATTCTATAATTAAAAGTAGCTTAAATACAATATGTTTAAATGCCTCAAATATTAGGGTGATTGCCTGCCACAATATTTGATTTCTACCGCATGGAGAAAGATCCATCTACCTTCCAGAAGCTAGATGGTGTGTCGAATGAGATGACAATGGATCCAAAATTTGGTGATAGAGCGAGATTTCATATCTGCAAGTGGACACTGTTAGTCATGTGGTCTCTCGATACTCCATATATGCAATGTAAGGGCCTCGAGACATGATCTCCTTAGTTATCCGACAAAATGGGGATAACATATTTCTCCTACTTGGGGATATGTTCTCTCTGTAGAGTTCATGATAACCACAACATCTCCTGGTAAGCATTTGCCTACAATGAAACAAAAAACCGTAAAATATAGGGTGGTTCTATCACCCCTCGTCCATATACATCAAAACCAAAAATGAAACTAATCTAGAAAATAAAACTTTAGCATTTTTTCAGAAATTTCTAAATTAAGCATGAAATCAAGATGTAAGTAGAGAAAAATGAAATATAAAATGCATCTAAACTAACATGAGAAATCAATATGAGAAATGTAAGAAATAAAAAATGACTTACCTACTTACCTAGGGCCTTGAGGTCCTGAAGAATAGAGTCTTACGACTGTTAGCTGAAGTCATATAGCCAGTGCAACCAGTTGATCATCCCATCAAATTATCTCCCCCTGTGCTTAATTATGTAAAACAACAAAGTTAATTCAAGCACATAATGATCATGAACATAAATAGATGTATAATTAATCGTAAAATGAAACTCATGGATATGGTTGGGAGGGAGGAAATCCTGCTAGAAAGAGAATTCATTAGCCTGATCATTCTACCTGAAGGTGTCACCACAAGCCTGATCAATCCATCTCTAGAGAGGGATACTATATGTAGACGATGGCTCATCTTCAATATCATTAACATGATCGCTACTTCTTGAACACCGAGAAGATATGAGAAATCCCAAGAAGACCTCATGATTTCCCTGAGAAGAAGGGATGAGGTAAGGGACATGCTCAGGTCTAGAGAAAGGAAAATGTTGCCTCTTCATTTGTGAATCCTTGTAGAAATACTCAATGTGAAAATACTTCCTCTTTGTAGAGTGAGCATTTGATTGCAATGAGATGGCCATGTTCTGCTATTCTTCCAAAATTAAGGACGAAGGTCGCTGAGAGTCCTCATGCAACAAGTCTGCATCAAAAACATATGCATCACAATTCTCAAGGGATGACTGAAAACCATCCTAAAAATGTCGTGAACAATAATCCTCGAATCAATCCGTAATCATGTCATCATCAAGATGTCAAACATATGAATCATATATGCATGAAAATTAGTCCTACGAAGATGACAATTGAAACCCCTTTTCTTGAGGGATACCCTCAATGTCGTAAATGAGGTCTATATAAAAAATGAGACGACCAAAATCCCACCTGCGTCTACCAGTCTGTGTAAAAGTGTCTATATGATCATCAACTATATCTAAAGGTTCTTTCATAAGACAAAAAGCATGATTTAAAATGGCTATCTCTTTGTCTTCATGTGTAGGAGGAGTAGAGGCATGGATGTCTTCATCAAGTGGAAGGGAAGATATGAGCGCTTCGTCTTCATCAAATGTATCATCTGGATCTTCAACATGAGAAAGTTCATTGGGATCTTATTGGTAACTTTCTTTATATGTCTGTCCTCTGAGCACTTCTTTGTTTTCAAGGGCTAGTTCTTTGGAAGGAAATAATTATTTTATACGATTCATCATTTCCTCAAAAACTTTATTAAGAACCTTTTCCTTTTCCATCTGTAAAAGTTCCATCTTCGAGGAATAACAAATTATGGATGAGGGTTCATTCCATGGTGCCATATTTCCATTGACTAAAAAGACACCTCAATGGAGTCACTAGATGAGATCAAGGTTGATCAAAGGATGGAAAGGGGGAGATAAGGAAAGGTAGGTTCTGGGAGGGTGGAGTCACCATATGAGATTCAAGAAGAGCTCACAAAAGGTGGAAAGGGAACTTCCTTCAGGTGGAGTCACCGGGAAAGGTAGGGAAAAAGGATTTGGGATAGATTTCCAAAGTGTTGTTTAGGGTTCGAAAGAGGATTCAAAATCCTCCCCGACAACGACACCAAAATTTTATTGCACAAGTTGTAGGTCTAGAAAAGCCTGACCCAACCACCAAAATGGAGGCAAATGAGAGAGAACCTACCCATTGTCACCTTAGATAGGTGTTCCTGTCACTTTAGAGATGATATAATCACATCAAGGGGGGAATCTCGGTGACCCTAGGTGATCCAAGATCTTTTCATCGAGTGACTTATAAATAATTGCATTAAATGAACATAAATTAAAGTGCACCATTAAAGAAGGAAAATATCAATAATGAAGAGACATAAGCATAAAATATGAACACAAAAACTTGATAACAGAGTTCTTCCATAGTGGACTATGTCTTCGGGTCCTGTTCTCAAATGGGTAGGATTTTTCATTAACTCAACAAAAGAATTTGGGAAAATACATAAGTATACCTCATTCTGAAATCAAGATGCATAAATAATACTTAGATCAGAAAACGGATAACACCACTGAATTCGTGGCGTCGAATTACCCAAAAATGAATGTCTCCATGCCTCGATCCGACTCTGGCACTCCCAGACCCAAGAAGAAATTCGTCTCGGATTTCATGCCCCTCTACAACCTGCAATTAATGACCGTGCTGTATTGAAATACATGCCCACGACTGTAACACACACGCACCTCCTCTTTAGGGCTTATCGGACTCAACACTTAAGTAAATTCTGCAGAGATTATTACAAAGCATGGGCCATTGGCCTGTTGGTTTAGGCGTGAATGTTAATGCGTAGTGTGGGGAGGAGGTCCCAGGGTCAAACCCGTGGGCCTCCACTTTTGGTTTGGTTTGTTTGTAATATGTATAAATATAACAAGTTGCTTCGACAAATTTGGCAGTGGTGCTATCCGGAATCCCAAAAATTAGAATATGGCCATATTTGGCGTGGTTTGCCAGATTTGGTGGACCCGCCAATCTTTATTTTTTTCAAAATTTGGTTACAGGCTATCATTGTGCTTTTTTTGCCTGCCACATGGAAGCCTCTGATTGGGCCACATAGTAGCCTCCCATTCGGCCATGCCATCCTCTGCCATGTCAGCACCATGTCACTGTTCCACGTCACTGTATGGACTGCCACATGGAACAATCCTATTGGTCCACGGATCGGTCCGATAGTGCCAAAACTGGGTGACACATGGCAGCCTCTAGTGCTACCACTTCACCATGATGATGTCAGTATGATACATGTCACCTTCTGGTCCTGGCATGTGTGTTGTATGGATACTGACATCATCCGTACAGATGCTGACGTCAGCAGTACGGATGCTGACTCATCCCCTGCTGATTGGGCTAGGTTGACCAAACTTTGACCGAAAATATCTCTCAATCCGTAATTCTGTTTGATGAGACGTTTGCGCCGTTAGAAAAATTGAGACACACTCTTCGCGATAATTTCATTTTCATTGAGTTTTGGGAACTTTGATATTTTTCCCTTTCTCTATCTGTTGAGGCTGTTCTGAGCGTCCTGAGTTGCCTCTGCGAGTTTTGAGTTGTTCTTAGCCTTCTATGGATCCTTTTTGGATCACACCTTCCCACTGAGAGCTTTTTGGACCACCAAAATATTTCATCAATCAATAGGTAAGTGAGGGAAGAGTCCCCTCACTTTGTCCTTCTCAATCCACTTTGCCTTGCTTGGATGTGTTCCCTTTAAGCCTACTCGAAGATAATCAACATCACCCCTGCGTGAAGTCCTCGTCCTTCTGTCCAGGATGATATATTCCTATAACTCATCCAAGTACTCAGGTGTAAACTCATCAATTGAAGGTATTAAAACTTCCTCTTCCTATCCATGATCATGGGAGGCTAAAAAAGTTTCAATTTCTCTACGTTCACAACTGAGTAAATATGCATATAAGGTGGAAGATCCAGACAAAAAGCATTGGTACCACTTTTCTCCAAGATAGTGAAGGGTCCATAACGAATGGGATTGAGTTTCTTGCCTTCACCCTTCAATATCTCCTTGCTGATGTGAAGCCATACCCGGTCTCCAACCTAGAACTAATGATCAACCTTGTGCTTGTCATGCCGAGATTTATACTGTGCTTGAATTTTCTCCAACTATTCCCTGACTGCCTGGTGCACCTGCTGAATCCTCTAGATGAACTTTCGGGTTCTATCCTCTGTTCATTCTTCATTCACATCAACATCTCTTCCATACATCAAGTCCAAAAGAACCTTGGGTAGGTACCCAAAACATGTCTCAAAAAGTGAAGTTTGAGTGGATGAATGTAAATCTCATTTGTAAGCATGTTGTACATAAGGTATCTATTCATCCCATAACTTGGGATGCTTGGTGCAGTAGCCTCGAAGCAAAAGTACCACTATTTTTTTTACCACCTTTGTATGTCTGCCAGTTTGTGGATGGAAAGCAATGCTCATCTTCAATTTGGTTTCTATCATCCTCCACAAGCTAGTCCAAAAGTCCCCAAGGAATCAAGTATCTCGATCCAAGACAATGGATTTGGGTAACCCAAAGTGAACCCAAACATACTGAAAGAAGAGATTAGCAGTCTGCTCAGCAATGATATGATTTTTACATGGCATCAATATACACATCTTACTGAACCTATCCACTACAACATGCAAATAGTCATGACCCCCTTTGGTCATTGGTAAAACCCCTACAAAATCCATGGAGAAACTTTCCCATGGATGGGATGGAACAATAAGTGGTGAGTATAGCCCCAGTTTTCTATTAGTGGGCTTACAAGTAGAACACATCACACACCCCTTTACATATTTAGTTACAATTTCTTTCATTTGAGGCCAGTAACAAAACCTCTGCAAATGAGCCATAGTTTTTCCTACCCCAAAATTCCCAAACACAAGAGAAGTATGAGCTTCTCATATTACATGGACTCATTCACTTGTAGGAATACATAGCTTTCCAAGATGGTAGAGTAGGTTTCCCTGTAGACAATAGTTCTTTACCTGTGCCCCATGGGTTAGCTTCTTATATACTTCTTTAAAATATTCATCAATGGCATATTTCTCTACATAGATATCATGAGATAAATAAGTATTATTCAAAATAATAGAAGCAACAATAGGAGGTCTAGAAAGCACATCGACTACCTTATTACTTGTATCCTTTTTGTACTTGATTACCAAATGAAATTGTTGTAGAAAACCCATCCATCTGTAGTGTTGAGAATGTTGCAGTTTGGTTTGTGCTTGAAGATACTATAAGGGTCGATGATCTATATGTATGATTGTTTCCTTCCCTAACAAGTAGTGATTCCATTTCTTTACGCTTTGGACTAATGCATACAACTCTTTATCATATGTATGATAGTTAACAACAACTTGGTTAAAAGTTTTAGAGTGGTAACAAATAGGCTTACGATATTTCATCAATACTGCACCCATGGAATATCCACTGACATCTGTCTCGATCTCAAAAGGCTATTGAAGATTTGACAGTGCTAATACTGGTGCGGTACTGATCTTCTCCTTCAAAGTGTCGAAAGTTTTTTGTTGCTTTCCTTCCCACTGAAAAGTGTTCTTCACACTGGTTAAGGCATACAAAGGAGATGCTATAAAGGAGAATTTTGAAATGAACCTCCTCTAATACTGGACTGTACCTAAGAAGCTTAAGACCTCGATTACACTTTTGGCTTAGGCCAATTTACAATTACATCAATTTTGGAAGGATCAATTTTCAATTGTCCTCCTCCTACAATATGACCTAAGTACACAAGTGCAGTCTTTCCACATTCACATTTAGACAATTTTACATACATCTTTTTCCTTTGCAAAGTATCCAATACTTTCTTTACATGCCTCACATGTTCATACCAAGTCCTGCTAAAAATAAGAATGTCATCTAAATACACAATCACAAAGTCATCTAGGAAAGGCCTGAATACATCATTCATCACACGCATGAAAGTTTCCAGAGCATTACAAAGCCCAAACGACATAACTAACCACTCAAACAATCCATGTTTGGATTTAAAGGCAATCTTCCATGCGTCCTGTTCTATGACCTTGATTTGATGGTATCCACTGCGCAAATCCAACTTAGTGAAATAAACAACATTCTTCAACTGATCAAGTAAATCATCTATACGAGTAAGATTTTGTTTAAGGCCTGATAATCGACACACATTTTCCATGTGTCATATTGATTTGGCACCATCACGATCGGAGAACCGCAAGGAGATGAACTGGGATTGATGACCCCTTGATAAAATAAGATCTGTACCTGCTTCTTGATCTTTGACATATCCACAACTGACATCCTGTACATGCCCAAATTAGGAAGAGGAGAATTCTGTTGAAGATGTATCTCATGTTGGATTTCCCTCTTAGGAGGTAACCCATCTGGTTCCTGAAAAATATCATCATACTTAGAAACAATATCAATTAATTCCTTTTTATGAGAAGGATCACATCCTTGGAAAGCATTGGATGTCCTGACATCTTTCTCTCTTACAACCATGAGTTCATATCTCTTATTAGTGTTTATGAGTCTTTTCATTTGACCTGCACTAACAAGTGTTGTTTTTAGCCTCATGCTGTGAGCTCTAACAATATATTCCACTCCCCCCTTAGTAAGTTGGTATTTGTTCTCATGACGAAAGAAGAATTCTTTTCTATCATAAAGATAAGGACTTCCCAACACTATGCCACATATATCAAGTGGTACAACATCCAAATTCACTTCATCAATAAACTAAGAAGCAATAACAAATCTGACTCTACATTGTTTGGTGACATTAAATTTTTCTTTATCAGATACCCAACCAAGAGGATAAGGCTTCAGATGTGGTTTCGTTTCAAGACCCATCTTCTTGACAAGTGCTTCAGATATTAAGTTTACTTGGGAACCCAGATCAAATAATGTATCTATCTTAGTGTGTTTAGATACAAATCTTATGTGAAATAATTCATTCCTCTTTCGTTCATCATCACAAGATTCATTATTGGAACTTGAACTGGCATGAAGGGAATCTTTAACTTGTACTCCAACCGCTGTGATCTTTCCTTCATCTCCTAAATCAGAACCAAGATCTTGTTGCACTGTAGCAAAGGTTTTTGTCTTCCCCTTTCCACCGAACTGTTTCGATTTCTTCTCTGGATGTAGTTTCAAATAGCATTCATCATTGTGACCGATTTTCTTGCAATGAGTGCAATATGTCTTTCCTCCTCTCATCATTGTGGCAGTCTTCTTGTCCTTCCTTTTAAACTTCTTGAAATATTTATGTGGGAGATTGGAAGGTTTCTTTGTGGGATCTTCTTGAACATGCTTTCCCCTGTTCTCAAGGTGAGTGGCTTGCACACAAACTTCGTCAAGACTAGTGGGGTTAAACAAGAGAAAAGTATTAGGGATATAACTGTGAAATGAGCCAATATACTTCATTAAAGTTTCATAAGAATCCAAAAGAATGTTTAATGCAAGATATTTCTTCCTAAATTCTTCTGTGAAACTTTGTACAATTTGACCTTTACTTTTCCTTAAAGTTTTCCATTCCATCATTGCTTTATGTAAATACCTGTTGATGGGCCTTAAATCCCTTGATTCAACAGTAGGAACCAAACTCACCACCGAGGCCCAATTAGACTCTGCAACGTTTAATAGTGGAATGGTTCTCTAGATCTTGCGATTCGGCCAAATTATCGATGGGATTTACGTTTTCTTGTGAAGGCTATTCCTTCAGTTTGGACTATTCTCTTTTGTATATTTTCTCTTGGGCGGGACTGATATGAGATGTAAGCTGATATAAACCAACTTGACAAAAAAAATGGAATTAAGCTTAACTAAGGGGAAGAGGTTAAACTTGGGATAACCTGCTGCTCAAGCATGCAGACGACAATTTTGTACCACATTCCTAGTACTAATACATTAACCATGTGAGAATCCAATTATTGCCTGAGATACTAATTACCAGAAAGAAAAGACATATGCAATGAGATAATGACAAGCAAAATAATTCATCTACCAGAACCATTCATCACATAATAACACAACAATTCATCTTCATCATTAAAGAAAAGAACAAGAAAACATTGCACCATATAACTTGACAACAAAATTAATTGTTGTTACTCATTACAACATCATTCATGAAACAAGATAGGAAATAGTTCTTCTCCATGTCCAATCACACATGCAGTTGATGAAAATAACTTGTCTTTGGTCCAGAAGGACTTCTTAATTCAAAGAAGCTTCAAAATAATTCTTAACAACCAGAAAGAAAGAGTTCTTGCCACAACCATCGACCCTTAACTAATTGGTCGATGTCTTTATTTATAATCTAAAGTTCAACTGAAAACAACAACTAAGTGTAGTTTAAGCAAAGAAAAATACGTCACGTGGYGTCATCTTTTAATAGTTTCTTTAAGAGTCAACTCAAGATAGTTCTTTTAAAGGATGACTTTTCTTATACTCAGATCAACTGATAAACAACTCTTCCCAGGTTTGGGCCCATGGGAAACTATGCTGCTCCATCGGAGCTACGTAGAATCCTCTGATCTCCATCGCAAGCGATCGATACTTCACTAGACTGGTGTTTAACTGCTGTAGCATAGTTTGAGCCTTCATCGGATGTTCCATAAATATTTTCACTTGTCCTAGCGATGTGTTGGTCACTTTGGCTAGCTCTTCGGCCCATAGTGAATCCTGCTTGGCATGTGATCTGACTATGTCGCATAAGTCGATGAAGTTGTCAGGGTCACCGAACTCGGGGAGTCCTATATCCTTCATTGCTTCATTGATCTTACCCCAATGTTTACTTCGAGTTACTTGGCGAGGTTACAGAGTGAACTTTGTTCGATATTTGGAGGGATCTTTCCTACAATCGGGATTGAAATTGATTAGAAATTACTTATCAAGAAAAACATAGGAAGATGTAAGCGGAAAAAACAAATTGATGCGTACCTATAGAGCTCGCTAGTCCAGATTGTTAAATACTTACGTGATCCCAGTAACCTTTTGAATGATCTATAGCATCTCTATCTTCACTGCCGCTCCTCTTAAGTTTGGATGAGTTACATCCGCATGCCATAGCGTGGCAGATCAGGTACAACAGATACGAGTGTTAAAGACATTCCAGAGGCCGATTTCCCCTTGGGGTCTAGAAAGGATGCTAGAGATGAATGTGTGCCGAAAGTGTGCGTCAACTCCCAAAAGTTCGGATACCATAATAAAGGAATTTTTTAAACACCTCAGGTCAAGGAAAGTTGTTACCCCAGAAGCCATATCACCAAGTGTGTCAACCATCATTCGCTAATAATGGAGGCTGGGAAGATTAAAGAGATTGGAATGATTGTACTGTATATTCTCTGTAACTCCTATTGACTGTGTTTCATACATCCTAGATCATATCCGTCGTGAAGATATGACACATTAATTCTTCAAAACATCCTGTCGCAATGTATGAGTATTCCTTGGCACGTTCCGTCTCACTGCCCCACTCTGCTATAAATCTTAGATGTTCTGTGTGGGTTCTACGCATCAACCGAGTTTGTATACAAGTAGGGACTAGTCTTGTGAGTCCAATTCTATCAAACTCTATGTCATGGCCCTTCATCTAGTTGCGAACATCTAAGCACACATGCTGTCGCACCATGGGATCCCCTCAAAACACGAGACGAGGTTTGTGAGGCAGACAGAGCGCCAGGTCTGAACGCCAACATGTCTGGGACTCTTTCTTATTGACATCGATTGTCTCTGAGGTTTCAAAAGGAGGTCCTTACCTTCACTCCAAAATGATGTCAGCGCCTCAAGAGGAGGTCGAAGGGGAGAAAATTTCGTTTGAAGGACACATGTTGGAGGCCACGCCCTGTCAAAAGCTGACACCGCGGAGGAGGGGAAGGCCCAGAAAAAATAAGGAAGTAGGAGGAAGCCACATCTTGACTGAGCTGAGTGCACACCCCACCACTGAGGAGTTCATAATGCATGCTACTTGGCTAGATCTGGTCGGGACTACCAGTCGAGGAAGTGGGAGCCAAATGCAAAGGACATGGGCATCAGGTTCTAACATTGAAATCCCCTGTTAGTAGCTGGAGCAGGCACAAATTTCCATAGCCAAAGTTTATCAAGAAAATAGAGAATTGCGGAGACAATTGGCGATGCTGAACCAGGAGGTATCAACACCACCAGGTCATGAAGGAATCACAAATTGGCTCAAGAGGCAGCTTTGGGAAGCCCAAGATATGATTGTGCAGCTGTGCGAAGCACTAGGGATGATGGA
>JASDQU010100802.1:202486-235703 GCA_032191745.1 Picea mariana | reverse complement strand
TCAAAAGCTGACACCGCGGAGGAGGGGAAGGCCCAGAAAAAATAAGGAAGTAGGAGGAAGCCACATCTTGACTGAGCTGAGTGCACACCCCACCACTGAGGAGTTCATAATGCATGCTACTTGGCTAGATCTGGTCGGGACTACCAGTCGAGGAAGTGGGAGCCAAATGCAAAGGACATGGGCATCAGGTTCTAACATTGAAATCCCCTGTTAGTAGCTGGAGCAGGCACAAATTTCCATAGCCAAAGTTTATCAAGAAAATAGAGAATTGCGGAGACAATTGGCGATGCTGAACCAGGAGGTATCAACACCACCAGGTCATGAAGGAATCACAAATTGGCTCAAGAGGCAGCTTTGGGAAGCCCAAGATATGATTGTGCAGCTGTGCGAAGCACTAGGGATGATGGAGGGGGAGAACATAAGAACATTGCAAGGCGCACAGAGCAGTCCGAGAGAAGGTCCGTGTGCAAGAGATACATGATGGGTGGACCCTTGTTTTGTATTCTCAGAAGTGACGTATGTTTTGATAGTTTTCCCTGTTTGTTGTGAGAATTTTCACTTTCTCAATGTAACCGAGTCGGTTGACCAAGGTGTTGGTAGTGTTTATTGTATGTAACCTAAGCCTGACGGGAACCTTAATATATGAAATTTCGAAAATGTTTTGCCTGAACAAATTCTAGTCATAGCAATTGAATGCATTGTGTTTTTTCTTTGCACATAAATATACCGTGTTCTTATTCAGGCTTCTTGTAATTATATGATTTTTTAATTACCGTTGTTCTGAGTTATTTTGTAAGTTCATTGATATTTTCCTTTAGAAACTTCCGATGCTGAATGATGCCAATGTGGCGTTACTAACTCGAGGCTTATTAAATAAAACCTAGAACTGAGCTCATGGGTAAGGGTTGCACTCAGGACTTCATTTACGTCGATCGTGTTAAATTGAGCTAGATATTGTGACTGTTGATGCCGGGTGAGTATCGGGGATTGACGTTCAAAAAATCAACACATAGTTTCTTCGGGGGTTATCATCCTTCGAAACTCCCGATGCTGAAAACATCCAAGAGGTCAGCGATTATTATTTCATTTTTCATTCAATGCTTATTCTTTTAACCTTTCACCGATGCCAAATTGATCGATCATCAACGATATTCTTGGTGGTGCTTATCGCAAAATAAATTTCTCATCTTCCGACGCCGAAAAAGATCGAGGATCAACAACTTTGATTCTCTCTAGCATTTTCTTTCATGATTAATCCTTCCTGATGCCGAAATCCTTAAGCTCGTCTAGGAAAACTTTGACTACCATTTCTCTAATTTAGATATTCGCCTTTTAAGTTAATTATTTTCACATGTCCAAGCAATATTTTAGAGACTTAATGAGAAACAAAAGAGATAAGCAAAGGACACATTTTTCATATCAGACAATGCCAAAAGATCAAGTGGTACCCAAAAAGTGAGATTTTACGTAGACTTTTTAGGGTGTGTTGAGTGCTCAACAATACCCTAATGGATAAAATTGCTTCCTTATCATTGATTTAAATTCCGACCATGAGGAAAGAAGATTACCAAAATTACTTATGTCCTGAATCTTTCTCTCCCACCATACGAGAGCGGTGCCTTCCAACCGAAGAGAAGCCAATTTCACTTTAACTTCCTCTTCATCAATATGTTGAACACGACAATATACTTCAACCTGTCAGATCTAATTAACTTGCTTTTCAGGATCAGCATCTCCACTAAAGATAGGTAAAGAAAATTTTACATCAAGCTTTAATAATGGTTTCTTAAAAGAGGCTTTATGGATAGAATGATGAGAATGATGAGAATGCTCAGAGGAAGAATAAATAGAACTTGAAGATGAAGATGGAGGCTCAGGAGGATCTCCTCTAGCCCCTTGGTTTACCAAAGCATCATCATCAACATGTGATTCCTTTTTCTTCCCTTTCTTCTTCATCCTCTTCTCGTAATCTCCATACATTCGTTCGACCATTTCTAATATGTGATAAAAGACCATATGAAAGTTTTTCTCTTGTTCATCACGCTTGACTTCTTCTGCCATTTTCTTCCGTCGGGATGCACGACCAACTTCGGGATTGAAAGTCTTAAGAGTTCCTTCACCTTGCTTATGCTTAGCCCTAGTAAGCATTGACACTCAACAATTCAAGTCAAAGATGACTACTCTGATACAAACATGATCCATGATCTTTTCATCGAGTGACTTATAAATAATTACATTAAATGAGCATAAATTAAAATGCACCATTAAAGAAGGAAAATATCAATAAGAAGAGACATAAGCATCAAATCTAAACAAAAAAACTTGATAACGGAGTTCGTCCCTTGTGGAATACGTCTCCGGGTCCTGCTCTCAAATGTGTAGGCTTTTTCATTAACTCACCAAAAGAATTTGGGAAAATACATAAGTATACCTCATTATGAAATCAAGTTGCAGAAATAATACTCAGATCAGAAAACATACAACACCACTGAATTCATGGCGTCGAATTACCCAAAAATGATTGTCTCCATGCCTCGATCTGACTCTGGCATTCCTAGGACCATGAAAAAATTTGTCTCATTTTTTGTGCCCCTCTGCAACCTGCAATTAATGACTGTCCTGCATTGAAATGCATGCCCACGGTCTTACCACATGCGTGCCTCCTCTTTAGGGCTTGGCGAGCTCAACACTTAAGTAAATTCCGTGGTGATTATTACAAATCATGGGCCATTGGCCCATTGGTTTGGGCGTGAATGTTAAGGCATAGTGTGGGGAGGAGGTCCCAGGGTCAAACTCGCAGGTGTCCCCCTTTTGGTTTGGTTTGTTTGTAATATATATAAATATAAAAAGTTGCTCTGTCAACTTTGGCGGTGGTTCTATCTAGGATCCCAATGATTAGAACGTTTCCATATTTGGCGGACCCGCCAATCTTTAATTTTTTTTCAAAATTTGGTTACGGGTTGTCATTGTGCTTTTGCCGCCTGCCACGTGACAACCTCTGATTGGGTCACACGATAGCCTCCCATTCGACCACTCCATCCTCTTCCATGTCAACGTCACATCATCAATCCATGTCACTATGCCATGTCATCATGCCATGTCACTGTTCCACATCATCATGCCATGTCATTGTACGGATTGCCACGTGGCACAGTCCTATTGGTCCACAGATCGGTCCGAAAGTGCTAAAACTGGGAGACACATGGCAGCCTATGGTGCTTCCACATCACCATGTTGACATCAACATGACATGTGTCACCTTCTTCTCCTACCAAGTGTGTTGTACAGATTATGATGTCATCCGTACAGATGCTGGCTCATCCCCTGCTCACTAGGCTAGGTTGACCAAAATTTGACCGTGAATATCTTTCCATCCGTAACTCTGTTTGATGAGTCGTTTGCACCGTTATAAATCTCACGACACGCTCTTCATGATAATGTCATTTTCACTGAGTTTTGGGCAATTTGAATTTTTTCCCTTTCTCTGTCTACTGAGGCCATTTTGAGCATCCTGAGTTTTCTCTGTGAGTTCTGAGTTGTTCTTAGCCTTCTCTGGATCCTTTTTGGATCACTAGAGGGTAAAGATATGAAAAGTTTCATGTATGAATGAATTCCCCTATCGGTCAAGTTTGTATGCATATAGAAGGGCTTGAGTAAGGTCTTCGTGGTAGCCAAGGGTTTCCAAAACGTAGTAGACCTTGCAAATGTTAATTGTACCTGCCCAAGACACAAGGAAAACAAATATACACGCCCAAGTATATTATGGACAAGCAAGTTAAGATTTATGTCCCTAATTGCAACAATTATTAGCAGTATATACCAACAATGAAAATGATAATGAATGTTGCAAACAAGTTGCTAATAGTCTAGTTGAAAGAGAAATAGATAGACTAGAAACAACTAGATCAACTCAAGTAAGATAACATTAGACTTTAGAAATCAAACAAGGTTTTCACAAAAATTATTTACATAAATATTTTGCAGACTTATGGGTGTAACAAACAAGTTATTACAACAAGAATATCAACCACTAAAACTTCCCCAAAGTCTACCAAAAATGCGCTATGCCTAGTAGTTTATGTGGGCAAACTTTAGGCAATTTTTAGTGGTTGATTCAATAGTTATTAGAGAAATTTTGATTAGGGTTTCTCCAGCCCTAATGGATGAAGATGAAATTTTATAACAACGACAAGAATTAATTGAGCAAATATGATTCCCTAGTGGCTCAATCAATCTTGTAAGGAAAAGAATTGGATCCAACTTATACAACCTTCAAATCATACAATTTCACGTTAACCAATGCAATATTTTATTTCTCCAATGCAATTATAATAGTGCCTTTAGATACTGGCTTATGGAGTCAAGTAAATAAATATCTAAACAATGCTATCTCCTTGGGGGTGTAAACCATCTTACTCCCCAAGGAAAGAAAATGTTAAGCTAGGAGATACTAGGAGGGTGTAAACCCTTTTACTTCTCCTAGTAAAACCTTGTGCAACAAATAAATTATAGACAAAATGATAGATAAATGGTGTGGTTGTAAATCCTTATAATCCCCAAGAGATCTATCAAATCAAACTCGTGACTAAGAAAATGAAGAATCAACAAGATAAATCTTTACCTAGCTCAAGAAATGACAAGATAAACCTCTCCTTACCTAAATAAATCCACCACACATGCCAAAGAAAAGCTCCAAGAAGGGTAGTGCACTACTTCTTCCATCAATATCATAATGAAGCCAAGATAAAAGAGCACAAGAGAGAGAAGGTTTTCCAAGGAAGGTACAAATTTCAGCCAAGTACTTCTCACAATAGGAGAGTTATGTTCAAATGAGATACAAATGATCTCTATTTATACTAAAACTCTAAAACATAGTTTTCCTACATTCAAAGGGTAAAACATAAGAAAGGGGTCAACAACCCTTATCTTACCCATTAAAACAAATAATAATATTTAATTTTCACTTTTTTCACATTAGAAACCCTAAAATAAGATGACATCACCCCTTTAGGTAGACATTTTGGTGCTAGGAGTAGGTCGTTGGAGTTGCGGAAGCATGGATAGGCCTCCAAGGGAAACTTGTCATCATCCAAACCTCTTCTTCATGGCTTGAAAACCCCCTTCCTTCAAAACATGCCATGTGTCAATGAGCAATACCTCCATCACCACAAAACCTAGCCCTAGGTGATGTCAAGCCTCAAGAAGTGGCGTTTTACCTCTCCTAGGCAAGCGATTGGGCATGTGACAGATAGGTTATGTCTTACAAGGTGTCTTCTAGGCCTCCAAATTCAAGTCATCATGATCCGACATATGTTCCCTTGGAATCCAACTTGTGGGATTCAAGCCCCATGAAAGCCCAATCTAGGCTTGTTCCTCCAAAACTGTCCACCAAACAAGGTCCTGCAAAACAAATAGGCATGCCCTCCAATGATATCAAGTCAAAATATCATGGAAATTGAAAACCACATCTAATAAACAAAGCACCTAAACATGTGCATTAACACTACATCATCAAATTAAACAAATGCTCCGAGATCCTATACTATTGACCAAGTTTAGGTATGGGAGGGGTGTCATAAAAGTCCTATTGGGTAGACAAAAACCCTCAAGTATGGGATGCTTCCAAGGGTGCCCCTTCAAGGTCATGTAGTGGATGATGAGGTGGATAGGGGGGTATAATTCATAGGTCAATGATTTTCATGACATACAAGGGCTTGTATTGTCTCATTTATGGGTGCCTTTGTAGGGGGTGTGTTGCACATTCTTCCTCAATGCAACCTTTTTCCAATCCCACTTATTAATTAATCAATGATCCAAACATGTGTGCACTCCCAATAGTGAATCGATTAGCTTGGGGGGAAGTAACACATCAGAACTCAAACAAATATTTCCACAAAGTGCCATAGGGGTAACCATGTAAAGCGTTGTAACCCACTTGTGTTAGTCTTATGTTGAAGCGGTATATTTATTATGTGTTTGATATTGTGCAGGTATTCAATTCTTTCAAGAGAAGCAATTCATCTTTCTCAAGACATGACTGGGTGAGCATCTAGAATGTTGATATTTTAGGCTCTTATGTTTTTCCAGCAACCATCCCCCTAGGCCTTCATCCCTTCTTCCCATGAAATGAGGTACATGCCCTTCTTGGGTCACTAACATTAAAGGGACTAGAAGAGAGAAATTTGATGGGAATTAAATGAGTGGAAAGTGGTAAGTATGGTAGAGAATGGTACGATAACCCCTCCAGGGACCACCAGTTGCACCCCTTCCCCAAAAGTTGGCCACTTACTAGGAAATCTATGACACTCACCAAGGTGAAACATGGTCAAAATAATAATGTCCAAGTAGGTGTTCTATAATCAAAAGCAACTTAAATACAACATGTTTAAATGCCTCAAATATTAGGGTGATTACCTGCCACAATAACTGACTTGTACCACATGGAGCAAGATCCATCTACCTTCTAGAAGCTAGTTGGTGTGGTGGATGAGATGAAGATGGATCCAAACTGTGGTGATAAAATGGGATTCCATATGTGCAAGTGGATGCTGGTAGTCATGTGGTCTCTCGACACTCCATATATGAAATCTGAGGGCCTTAAGACATGATCTCCTTAGTTATCCCACAAAATGGGGATAACATATGTCTCCTACTTGGGGACATGTGATTTCCATAGAGTGCATGAAAACCACAAAAATTCCTGGTATACCTGTGCCTAAAATGGAACAAAAAACCGTAAAATCTAGGGTGGTTCTATCATCCCTCGTCCATATACATCAAAACCAAAAATGAAACTAATCTAGAAAATAAAATTTTTGGATTTTTTCAAAAATTTCTAAATAAAGCATGAAATCAAGATGCAAGTTGAGAAAAATTAAATATGAAATGCATCTAAACTAACATGAACAATAATATTAAAAATGTAAGAAATAAAAAATGAATTACCTACTTACCTAGGGCCTCGATGTTCTGAAGAATCGAGTCTTGTGGCTGTTAGGTGAAGTCATATAGCTAGTGCAACTAGTTGGTCATCCCATCAAAGTACACCCCGCCCCCCATGTGCTTAATTATGTGAAACAACAAAGATAAGTCAAGCACATAATTATCATGAGCATAAGTTAATTTATAATCAATTGTAAAATGAAACTCATGGAGATGGGTGGGAGGGTGGAAATCCTGCTGGAAAGAGAATCCATCAGCCTGATCATCTTGCCTGAAGGTGTAACCACAAGCTGGATCAATCTATCTCTAGAGAGGGATACTATATGTATATGATGGATCATATTCAATCTCATTAAAATGATCGTTGTTTCTTGAAGACCGAGAATATATGAGAAATCCCAAGAAGACCTCATGATTTCCCTGAGAAGAAAGGATGATGTAAGGGGCAAACTCAGGTCTAGAGAAAGGAAAATGTGGCCTCTTCATCTGTTCATCCCTGTAGAAATACTCAATGTGAAAATACTTCCTCTTTGTAGAGTGAGCCTTTGATTTCTTTGAGATGGCCATGTCCTAGTATTCTTCCAAAATTTAGGACGAAGGTGGTTGAGAGTCCTCACACAACAAGTCTACATAAAAAACATATGCATCACAAGTCTCAAGGAATGACTGTCAATCATCCTAAAAATGTTGTGATTGGTCATCCTCGAATAAATCTGTAATCATGTCATCATCATTCTTCCAAACATATGAATCATATACGCATGAAAAGTAGTGTTTGAAGATGACAACTCAAACCCCTTTTCTTGAGGGTTACCCTCAATTGCGTAAATGGGGTCTATATAAAAAATGAGACGACCAAAATGCCACCTCTGTATACCAGTATGTACGAAAGTGTTTATATGCTCATCAACCATATCTAAAGGTTCTTTCATAAGACCATAAGAATGACTTAAAATGACCATCTCTTTGTCTTCATGTGTAGGAGGAGTAGAGGCATGGACATCTTCGCTTTGTCTTCATCAAATGTATCATCTAGATTTTCAACATGAGAAAATTCATCGAGATCTTCTTGGTAACTTTCTTTATATGTCTGTTCTTCGAGAACTTCTTCTTTTTCAAGGGATAGTTATTAGGCAGGAAATAATTATTTTGTATGATTCATCATTTCCTCAGTAGCTTTATTAACAACCTTTTCCTTTTCCATCTGTAAAAGTGCCACCTTCGAGGCATAACAAATTCTAGATGAGGGTTCATTCCATGGTTCCATATTTCCATTGACTGAATAGACACCTAAATGGAGTTGCGAGATGATATCAAGGCTCATCAAAGGATGGAAAGGGGGAGACAAAGAAAGGTAGGTTCCGGGAGGGTGGAGTCACCATATGAGCTTCAAGAAGATCTCACCATGGGTGGAAAGGGAACATCCTTCAGGTGGAGTCGCTAGGCAAGGCAGGGAAAAAGGATTTGGGATAGCTTGTCAAAGCTTTGTTTAGGGTTCAAAAGAGGATTCAAAATCCTCCCCAGGAATGACACCAAAATGTTATCGCACAAGTTTTAAGTTTGGAAAATCCTGACCCAACCACCAAAATGGTGACAACTGAGAGAGCACCTACCCATTGTCACCTTAGATAGGTGTTCCTGTCACTTTAGAGATGATAGAATCTCCTCAAGGGGGGAATCTTGTTGACCCTAGGGGGGAAAGAGGTGGAAAGTGTGATGTATGAATGAATGCCCCTATAGGTCAAGCTTCTATGCATATAGAAGGTATTGAGTAAGGTCTAGGTGGTAGCCAAGGGTTGCCAAAAAGTATTAGACCTTGCAAATGTTAATTGTACCTGCCTGAGACACATGGAAAACAAAGATACAAGCCCAAGTATATGATGGAAAAGAAATTTAAGMTTTATTTTCCTAATTGCAGCAGTTAGTAGCAATATATATCAGAAATGAAAATGAAAATGAATTTTGCAAACAATTTGTTAAAAGTCTAGTTGAAAGAGAAAGAGATAGGCTAGAAACAACTAGATCAACTCAAGTAAGATAACATTAGACTTTAGCAATGAAACTAGACTGTCACATAAGGTATTTGAAGAAATATTTTGCAGCCTTATGGCTGTAACAAACAAGTTATTTCAGAAAAAATATCAGACACTAAAACTTCCCCAAAGTCTACCAAAAATGTGCTAGGCCTAGTAGTATATGTGGGCAAACTTTAGGCAACTTTCAGTGGTTGATTCAAGAGTTATTAGAGAAAGTTTGATTAGGGTTTCTGCATCCCTAATGACTGAAGATGAAATTATATAACAAAAACAATAATTACTTGAGAAAATATGATTCTCTAGTGGCTCAATCAAGCTTGTAAGGAAAATAATTGGATCCAACTTAGACAACCTTCAAATCATAAAATTTCATGTTAACCAATGCAATATTTTATTTCTCCAATGCAATTATACTAGTGCCTTTAGCTATTGGGTTATGGAGTTCAGTAAATAAATAGCTAAATAATGCTATCTCCTTGGGGGTGTAAACCCTCTTAGTCCCCAAGGAAAGAAAATGTTAAGCTAGGAGATACTAGGAGGGTGTAAACCCTTTTACTTCTCCTAGTAAAACCTTGTGCAACAAATAAATTAATAAATAAACATTGTAAGCCCACTTATTAATTAATAAATGATCCAAACACATGTGCACTCCCAATAGTGAATCAATTAACTTAGCGGGAAGTAATACAGTGTCACTCGAACAAAGAGGTCCACAAAGTTCCATAGGGTTAACCATGTAAAGCATTGTAACACACTTGTGTTAGTCTTATGTTTAGACGGGATATTTATTATGTGTTTGATATTTTGCAGGTATTCAATTATTTCAAGAGAAGCAATGCATCGTTCTCAATACTTGACTAGGAGAGCATCTAGAAGGTTTATATTTTAGGCTCTTATATTTTTCCAGCAACCATCCCCTTAGGCCTTCAACCCATTATTCCCATGAAACGAGGCACATGCCCTTCTTGGGTCACTAAAGTCAAAGGGACTAGAAGAGAGAAATGTTATGGGAATGCAATGAGCAGAAAGTGGTAAGTATGGTCGGGAACGATATGATAACCCCTCAAGGGACACCCAATTGTACCCCTTCCCCAAAAGTTGGCCACTTTCTAGGAAATCTATGGCACTCACCAAGGTGAAACATGGTCAAAATCATAATGTCCAAGTAGGCATTCTATAATCAAAAGTAACTTAGATACAACATGTTTAAATGAATCAAATATTAGGGTGATTACTTGCCACTAGTCCTGACTTGTATCGCATGGAGCAAGACCCATATGCCTTCTCAAAGCTAGCTGGTGTGGTGGATGCACTGACAATGGATCCAAACTATGGTGATAGAGCAAGCTTCCATATGCGCAAGTGGACACTACTAGTCATGTGGTCTCTCGACACTCCATTTCTACAACCCAAGGTATTTGAGACATGATATCCTTACTTATCCCACAAAATGGGGATACCACTACTCATAAATTTATTGAAGATATTATGTGGAAATCTCAGATGGAGGAGAAACAAAAAGGAGTCGTAGACGAGATCACTAGTGCTCAATTACACATCATCAAAGAAGTGCTAGAGCAGATGAATTATGATTACTTGGAGTTGTTCATGGATAGGGACCTTGCTCTTAAGTTTATTAAAGACAAGGAGAAGGAGATTGGGGAGCTTTGTTACCATCTTAGATTGGCACACTCCTCAATTTTGACAACAACAAAGACTTCATCATCTTTGGTGGAAATGACACATGAGATCATGATTGGAACTCATGATCTGAGGGAGTATCCTCTTGTGACGAGTCCACATGAGAAATATTCAGGTTTGCAAAAGAGTTTGGACACAAAGGGTTTTGAAAGTGCGCTTATCTTGCATTGCAGGGATCATGAGCCATTTATTTTGGCTCAAGGATTAGCTGCAGAGATAGAAGTTAAGAAAATTCCTTGTGGACTAGCTAATAAGGAAGTGTATGCACCAATTGATTAGGGGATTGATTATAGGACATATGTGGATACATCACTCTGGGATCCAGGTTTAGTTGATGTCAGTAGAGTTATTGATACAATGACACATATACAATACAGGATGGTACATGTTGATACAGTGGTTTGCAGTGGGTTACAACAACATACAACAATGTATGATGGTATGCAATGGGTTTTTGGTATATTTCCCCCGGGGAGACCTATAGAAAGAGTCTTCAGACATATCATTGAGTTTGATTCACCCAGGATAAATTAGTGGATGGAAGAGCTTCATGGAGAGGTATATACCTTAGAGATTGATTTTCGAGTAGTATATCACCAGAGTAGGGATAGAGAGCAGGATACCTGCAGTGTTTCTCTTAGACACTATCTTGAGTCCTTTGTCATACCGTTGGGGTTGACCAACACACCTAACACTTTCCAGTCTTGCAGGCAGTCGAAATGAAATCTAGTGTTATTTTATGATGCCAGTGGTATATTCGATAGGATGTGGAGGAATCACCTGAATTAGCTGGGTGAGACAGAAAATATTATAGCCATGTCAGAGTTATTTTGTTTGAACTATGTGGTCGGAGCACATGAGGAGATCCATATTGTATTGGGTCAATTCAGAGAGATTCTTGTTGATAGAGTGGTGGATGGAATTATCCACCATAGAGTTCGTACACTTGTATCCTTTGAGCCCCCACTTAGAGAGATGATGTGTGATCCACTTTCGATAGGGAATTTTGGGTACTCATATGAGTATGAGGCACCAAAGGTGACAATGATACTTTCTAGGGAGACATTTATACTCCATAGATTACTTGGGTACATTGATGATGATTGAGACATCAGATTTTCTAGTACAGTTTGGCAAGAGATGATCAAATCAACAAGCACATAGTTGATTCCTAGTACTAGAATTCCACCAGATGATGGCATACTAGGGACTTGGTTCATTTTGAATCCGATGGTTGCCAATATGGTGCATCAGTAGTTAACATGTATTAGGAGTAGTGGACTTCCTATTTGGTGGTGGGATCCGGGAATTCATCTGAGTGATGGATTGATTCAAATGATGATCGATAAAGTCGTGATAGTGATTGGTCCGTTTTATTTTTGGGACATCAACAGAGGGGAGGTCGAGACTTACTATATAGGGTAGGACAAACTTGAGGCCAACCATGGACTTGCAGGCTTAGAATTCAGTGAGACAATTTCAAATGAGAGGATTTAGGATGGTTGCTTAAGTTCCTTTGGGGAGATTAGCTTGGGGTTCCAGGAGACGAGGATGCAGACTGGGCATGTTGGTCCGACGATGATGATCAAAGTGGTGCAACGTCAGCATGGTGGTATCTTTCCAGGATTAGTTTGGGACCCTGGGATCACATTGTTTGACATTTCAACCACTATTAGATAGGAGAGAATTGACTTGAATTTCCAGAGTTTACTTTTGGGAGTCTTAGGAGTGGCTGCTTGGAGGAGTGGTCTTCTGAGGAGTTGGCCGAGTTTACGCAACTTATGATTGCTTGGATTATCAACAACAATCAAGTGGATTCTTGTATTATCACCTTAGAGACCAGTGCTATGTGATTTACATCATATATGCTAGTTTTGGATCCTAACGACTTTACCATATACAAGGTTCTTGTGTTCACACATAGGGACTTTGCGGACGATATGTTGGGAGATTTTCTAGACAATACTTGGATGATTGCAGTAGACATGAGGTACTGGAGTATTGAGGCCTTTTCCTTTGATACTTGGAGACTAGGTGTAGTGGATTCCCTATCAGTTGGTGACCACATAGACTTCTCTATGATGTCTAATCTTAGAGTGGCGATACATTGGGTGGGAATGATCCTAGATAGTGGATGTAATACTTTGAGGAATTACAACTTGTGGATCAGAGTGGGCACAATGTTCTGTTGACTATGATCAAAGTAGCGCAAAATCAATGTGGTGATTCCTTTATGAGGATAGCTTGGGAGCTTGGGATTTTAGTAGGAGACAATGTAGTAGTTGACACAAAGGAGAGAGTCAGATTTTTCTCTCATGAGATTGGTTCCCTAGAAGAGAAGTATATTGATGGGTTGATCGAGTTATTGAAGCACCAAGTGGCCTTTCTTGTTGGAGGTTTTTCAGGAGGCCTCTTATATTAGTACATTATCAGAACACACCTTGAGCGGAGGATGCTTCACATCTTACATGGTGGTTTGTGATCCTAGTATCATTTTTAGTTTCAGTCTGGATCAACCAATAGAGGGTCAGGTCATGATGGCATTACTTGAGGACAAGCGATATTTAGGAAGGGAAGACTTCTCATGTCCCCAATTTTGGGTTCCTCTGGTTTATAGTAGAAGGGACTTCCGTGGCATATCGATGGAGAAAAAGGAGTAAAAAAGGGGGTCATTTAATGTCACTTAGTTAGGGGATATTATATTATTAAAGTGAGATTATGGAAAGTAAAGTAACTTTAGATTATTAAGTTAATTATTATTAAAGTGACTTTTAATCCTAAAGAGAGAATTATAGGGAAAATAAGGGCTATATTTGATTTAGTCAAAAAGGGGAAAGTTCTAGAAGATTGATTTAGTCCAAAAAGGGGAAAATTCTGGAAGGTGTGGAGGAAGGATCTAGAAGGGGTTGGAAAAGTATAAAAGAAGGGTAACCCATCACTTCTCATTATTATGATTTCATTTCATATTGAGTTCTCTTGTAGCGAGCGTTTTCGTTTGGGTTTTTGGAAAAAACCTTCCATTGTTGGTCTTGTTTTGGTGGTGCAATATCCACCCTAGCTAGACAAGGGGGAGGATCCATTTAGGATATTCATTGGAACTTCATCTTGGGTTTGTTTTAATTTTTAGGTTGTAGTGATTTTCTTGGAGAGGTTGTGGCACTTGGAGGGTTTTATCTCATCTGTTGAGGAGGCCATGGCATGATTCCAGATTTTTGTCTTGTATTGTGTGTTTTCCATTGAGGTATTGTAGCTTCCATAAAAACCATTGGATTGTTGTATTCATATTTTCCATTGAGGTATTGTAGCTTCCATAAAAACCATTGGATTGTTGTATTCATATCTTCATTCATAATAAAATACCACATATTGTCTCTTCTATTTCCGGTGTATTTGTATTACATGCAATATGTTTGACAAAATGTCTATTAGTAGAATACATGCAAACTGTTTGTGAAAATTTGTCAACCAAATTAGAGCATCAAGAAAATTTATTACATAGAAGGATATAATATCATAGCCCATTCTATTGGAGATATTACACATTTTAATAATTGAAGCATTTGACCATTGTACAAAGAGTACTTTCTTGATTATGAATACATTTTCTTGGAAATTATACCTTCTGCCTCATTTCATCTTGGTGGTTGACATGGTTTCCTAGTAAGTGGGTTACCCTCGGGAAAAGGGTACTACTAGGGGGTGTCCTTGAAGGGTCATCGTACCATTCCTACACATACTTACCACTTTCCACACTTATTCCCTTTCATTTCCTCATATTTTGGGTTTTTGGTCCTATTGACCCCACGAAGGGCTTGTACCTCATTTCATGGGAAGAAGGGGCTAAAGACCCAGAGGTGTTGTAGCTAGAAAAATTTAAAAGCCATCATTTATCCCTCTAGATGCTCACCCTAAGGTCCTGAGATTAATGAAACACTTCTCCATAAAAAATCAAGGACCTTTAAAAAGAAACACATAATTAATAAATGTCCTGCTTGTTGGGGGAATGCATTTAAGGTGTCTTTTACTTTCCTTTCACATGGCACTCCTCAATGTGTTCCCAACTTAAAGTGGCATTGTAGTGCTCCTTACCTTCCATTGCACATAACACTCAATATTTTGGACCATAATAAGTTAATGGAAAATAAAAGGGCTTGGAAAAAGGTTGAATTGCAAACGAGGGATGCAACACACCCTCCATAAAGGCACCCATAAATGAGACAATATGAGCCCTTGTATGTCAAGAAACCCCATTCCCAAAAGTCATACCCCCATCCACCTCATAGTGTTTTACATGACTTAGAGAGGGTCTTCTTGGGAAACACTCCTTGACTTGGGGATTGATCTACCCAAAATGGCACCATGACAACCCTCCCATACTTAAATTTGGAAAATTTTATAAGGTCTTTGAGCATTTGTTTAGTTTGAAAATGGGATATTTAATGCACATGTTTGGGTGGTTATTTTATTAAATTTGGCTTACTTGGTATGATACATGTGACTTGTGTACCCTTGGGGATCATACTTATTTTTCTTTGCAGAACCTTGCCAGGTGAAAAACCATGCTATGGGGAAATTGTGACATTTTGACCTTCATGGGGTTGAAGACCCCAAGGATGGATTCCATATCCCACAGGATCGACAGAGGACCCTAGAGCTCTTGTACACATGAGGTGATGAACATTGCATTTGGAGGTACCTTTATTGCACTAGAGGATGACATTGTATCCCTTTTCACTTGCACAATGGCCTTTGGAGGTCGAGGATGTCACCTTCTAATCCTTGACGTCATGTGGAGGCTAGGTTTTTGGTGGGATTGATGGTACCGGCCGTGATGTGATGTGGTTTGAAGGAAGGAGAAGCATGGCATGAAACTCTAGCACATGAGAGCTTGACACATGGCCTTTGGAGGCCCAACAAATTGCATCTGGAGGCTCAATGTCTCAATTAGAGGCTCAACGCCACCCTTCTGGGGCATGACGTCACCCTTTGAGGGTTTTTCTTTATGTAAATTTTATTTTACTTAGTTGTAAAGGAAAATAAAGGGGGCCAACCCTCTTTTAATTTGTCGTTGACATTTTTATGTGGAAAAATTGGTTTAGATGGCCTCATATAAATAGAGGCCATCTCATTTTCATTTTAGACATAACTCACTTGAGAGTTACATAACTCTTGGATGAAATTTTTTCCCTACTTGGGAAATTCTCTATCTCTTGTATCTTGTGAAAAATGGATAATTTACTTGTCTATTGGTGGAGGAAAGGCTAGAGAATTCTCTTGGATACTTCTTCTTGGAAATTTGGTGGAATATCTTTGATAAATAATGGTTTTTCATGCAATATCTTGGATTATGAAAGGAATTTCTACAATTTTGTGTGTTTCTTCTTGATTTCAAGGTTATTTTGTCAAACCCTTGGAGGAGTGTAAGGGAATACACCGTCCATCAAGGAATTTGTCTTTTATTTTTATTTAAAAGGCTTAAAGGATTGCTACACAGAGTAAAAGGGATTACACCCTTGTAACAAGACCTTCCTAAGGTTTATCTTCTCTAGGGAGTAAAAAGGTTTACACCCCTAGATGAGTGCTAAACCCTAGCTCATAAACAAGAGATTCCATCACCCAAAAGATAAAACACTAATCTTTGCATTGGAGATTTAATATTGTTGTGTTGGTAAACATGATTTCAAGGAGATTGAATTGTTCAAATTTGGAACTAAATTTTACATGTTTTAAGCTATCTTGTGCCCTAAGGGCATTTTTATTTTCCAAGTAATTAAGCTACAACCATTAGGGTTTCAACAAACTCACTCTTTTATCACTCTTTACTCACTTTTCTAGCTTTGAAATTCACTTGCAAGCTATCATAATTGATCTATTGTTCAGAGGCTATTATTTGGGTGGATTGCTTGTTAATTTTAATGGCTAGAACTTGCTGTTGTATAATTTTTTTTCTACAGCCATAATGATGTTATAAAACTCTATTGATAACACTTATTAACAACCATCTGTTGCTATCAAAGTCTTGGTTTAAATATTGGAAGGTTTTCTACTGATTGCTAGCTTAATTTTCCAACATCATACACTTGATTTTGATGGTTTAATTTGTAGTTGTCATAGTCTCTTTACTGCTGATATATATTTCCATACTACTGCAATTTTGGGACAACAAGGTTTATTTTTTATTCCCCATTGGTTTTGATGCTTGTATCATCATATATTGTCTTGTTTGGGTATGTCTCACATTTTTTTGCAGGTACACAACCTTGGCAACCATTTACCATATCCTAAAACTCTTTCCCCAAGCCTCATTCTCATCCTTTACCTTGACCTATATGGGTATTCTTCGAGATCCTTTCTTCTCTCGTCACAATCCCCCTAGGGTCACATGGGAAGCTTCCCTTGTGTTGGACTTTTCCTTCACTGAAACGAGGGGGACATCTATTGAGGTGACAATGATAGGTGTTCCTAGTTGTGTCGCACACTTGGTGTTTGGGTTGGGATTTTCCCAAACTACAAACTGTGTGATAACATTTTTGGCACTGTTCTAGGGAGGATTTTGAATCCTTTCCGACCCTTAATGACACTTGGAAATTTATCTCAAGTCCTTTCCCTTAGCTTGCATGGTGACTCCATTTGAGGGAATTTCCCTTTACTTTTTGATGATATTTTTATAAAGTTCATCTGGAGACTCCAGAACCTAAGAACCTGTCTTTCCAAAATATCCCTCCCCAGGGAAGGTTCAAGCCTTCCTAGGTTTACCAAAGAAGGCCTCCTCACAATTCTCCCATTGTCAAAACCTTGTTTCAAGGTAACGTCCCCCTCACCCCAATGGCTCACTCTTGGGCTAGAATCCTTTACAAGCCATTAAATATGGCCACCATCCCTAGATTTCCCGATACCATGCCCACCGAGTCTCACAAATGGTTGCCAAAGTTCACCGGGAACAATGTTGTTACACTTGGAGAGTATATTGATTCTATCGGTGTGGACATGGAAGAAAATGGTATAGAACATGAAGATGTTGCGATGAAGCTACTAGCTATGTCTCTTGATGAAGGTGCTAAGAAGTGGTTCAAAGGATTTCCTGACAATCACTTGCAAAATTATGAAGATTTTTCTAAGTTGTTCAAAGGTAGATGGACAACAAAGAAGGACATCAGAATGTTATTGACACAATTAAACCAAATTAAGAAGAAAGAGGATGAAACAATGAAAAAAGTTGATGCTAGATTTGAGAACTTGCATTGTCAAATTCTGAAGGACTTGTTCCCGCTAGAAGCAATTGTTCTTCTTCTCTACTTGAATGCTTTTGAAGGGAAGTTTGGTTTCATATTAAAAAAAATTATGCTTGAGAATTTGGCAAAGGAAAATGAGTATAGTGCACAAATTGAAGATTATCTTATTAGCTCAAGGATTGAAACTTTTCAGTTCCCTCATGGAAAAATGGAAGAAAAGATGAAGACTTTAACTGACAGTTTACAGGATCCATTCACACTCTTGGATCAAAAGTTCGATCAAATGAATGATTAGTTTATCCAGAGTTAGAATAATATATTGAACAAGTTGAAAACCTTGGAGATGCATCATTCTTCCCCAAACCCTCATTTTATCAAACAACAAAGGGAAAATACTAGTTGGAAAGCATGGCCACAACAAGAGGCAAAGGCACCTGACACTTTAGATCCTGTTGGGAAAGTCAACATGGAGGGATAACCATGGTGTTTGTATTTCTAGGAACCTCATTTAGAAAATGAGTGTCCAATACATAGGGAAGAAGAAGATTCAGGCCCCATGCACAGGTTAAAATTCATTGATATAATTTTTTCCCTCCAGGATGATGAGTATGTTGATATCACAGAGGAAAAACTTGAGGACATTAGGAATCAAGAAGATAGATGAACTTGGTTAGAAGTATTGAATAAAATGAATGAAGTCTTGAAGGAAAAGTTGAGGAAAAACAAAATCTTGACATAATCAAGAACCTAGTTGTAGGGAGCGCCCCCCCACTCCTAAACCCAGGAGTGCGCTCTGAGTTGGATTGTCCAAGGAGAAAAGGTGGGAGCACGCTCCAGAACAATTTAGGACACTCCCTAGAATTTCAGGAGCTCCACGCTCCAGAGCACACTTTGTAATTTTGGGAGAGTGCTCCCATCTCTCTCCCCTCACTCCCGACCTCGCTCCCCGTGCGCTCTCGACTAATGACCGGACGCTCCCGCAGACTCCAAAAAAATGTCTCTTTTTTAAATAATTCTTGAGTGGGAGTGGGACCTACCTAGGCTTAAGGTTTAGGCAAAAGGAATGGGGAGAATACATTATCTCTTCCTCCTCCATTCTCCTCATTCTTTCATCTATGTTTCCTTGATCTTGGAGAGGAGGAGAGAGAAAAGGAGAGATTGAAGGAGAGTGCAGATTTGTGAGAGATTGGAGGAGAGAGAAAATGAGAGCTTGGAAGAGTGAGAAAAGAGGATCTTGGAGGAGAGAACAAATGCAACCATCTATCTGAAGTTTCAACATTCAAGTTTCAAGAGATAAAGAGGTAAGCCCAAACCCGAACTCTCTCATTTCCTTGACTTCTTAACTTTGTTTATGTTTTAGTCCTCCTCTCCTATTCTTTCCCATTCCTTCTTTTCCCTCATTTTATTTCATGTTGCTCATCTACAACTTGAGGAAAATGGTCTTCTTTTGGTTTTTCATTCCTTTTTTTATTCTCATGGTGTTGACATGGAGGAGGTATCAAAGGGAAGAAGAGGATAGTGGTCATTCTCATGATGATCATGACCCACAAAATGAAACTAATGAAGGGTTTGAACTTGAATAGGAGGAAGAGGACAATGAAGAGGGAAAAACAAATGACAAATATTCATTGAGACCCTTGTGGGGATGTGTGACAAAACTTGAGGATGGAAGAGGTGGTAGAACAACTAAATTTTTATGTCCTCATAATTGCCATAAAGGAAAAGCTTATACCGGTTCATATACCCATGTGAAGAGGCATCTTTGTGGTGTAATGGAGAGTGATTACAATAAGGGGTCCATTGGGATCACTGTTTTCCATAATATATCCATGGAAGAGATAAAAAGATACATAAAGATAGAGGAAGCTGCACAAAAAAAGCGTGGTAAAAAATTAAATTCTTCAATCTGATGCCTCATCTCATTTTGTTGGCAACACATCTCCATCTCCTCATGGTTCTGGAACCTATGGATCTAAAAGAAAAATATCATATTTCCTTGATATTGGTGGCATGGATGAGGTGGATGCAAAATTGGTTTGGTTTCTCTATGCTTGTGGTATCCCATTCAATGTGCTTCGCTCCCCCTATTTGCATGATCTTGTCAAGGGAATCAATGAAGCCTCCAAAGGATACAAGATACCCGACTATGAGAAATCTAGAATTGTGTTACTCGATAGGAAAAACAAATAATTCAAAGAGATCTAACATGGTTTACAGATGAATGGGGGGACTACGAGGTATCCATTGTATCAGATGGTTGGACAAATGTTAGAAATCAAGATTTGATCAATGGTCTTGGTGTTTTTGCTACTGGTGTAGTGTTTCTTGCAACACATGACTCCTCTGCATTCATTGCATCTTCCCAAAGAATTTCAGATCTCCTCTTGAAAAAAATTAATGATGTTGGTCCTTCTAATGTGATTCAAGTAATCATTGATAATGCAACAAACTATAGGGGAGCAGGTAAAATCATTGAGCGAGTTCACCCACACATCTTTTGGTCTGGGTGTTTGGTTCAGACCTTGAACCTTTTGATGCATGATATTGTCAAGCATAGATAATGTGGATGGATTAATAAATTGTATAAGAGATGGAATCCACTCATCAAATTTCTCACCGGGCATACAAGGGTCAATTACTTCTACAACACTCACTTTAGGTTGAAACTACTTAGGATTGCAAAAACTAGATTTGCTAGCTATTACCTCACATTTAGGCACTTATTGAAGGTTAGACAATATTTGGGTGCTATGGTGATGAGTGATGCATGGGATGAATTGAGAAATGATAGAGAAGGTGTTGATGCAGTGAAGGAGACAGTTCTTGACAATCAGTTTTGGTCATAGGTTCAGTATGTTTTGCAATTCACCAAGCCAATTTATTACATGATCAAGTTTGCAGATTTAGATCAACCAATCATTGGGGAGGTGTATGTGCAAATGGATAACATGCTAGGGAAAATTAAAAACATTGTTGAGCCTAGAGATGTTAACCTCTATAATCAAATTCATGTAGAGGTGGAAAAATAGTGGGAAATGATAAATATTCCATTACATGCATTAGAATATGTTCTAACACCTAAATACTATCATGCATCATGGATGTCATCACCAAAACTTGGTGGTGGGACCAAGAAAATACCACACCAATATCCAGAGGTTCAAACAGGTTATATGAAAGCATTAGAAAAATTGGTCCCGGATGAGGAGGAGTGTGACAACATAAGGAGACAATTGAGCCATTGCATCCTTAGAAATGGTTCCTTTGGGGCCAACCATGCAATTAGATATCAAGGGAATATGAGTTATCTTGAGTGGTGGAACATGCATGGTGGTGCTACCCCACAACTGGAACATTTGGCAACATAGGTGCTTTCACAGGTGGTGAACACTTCTTCTGTAGAGAGGTGTTGGAGCACTTATAATTTCATCCATAGCGTCAAGTGAAATAGGTTGAATCTATGTCAGGAAGAGAGCTTGGTTTATGTTCATTACAACTTACGATTGTTTTCCGATTACTGTGAGGAAGAAAAGATGGATAAAAACTTGAAGCATTGGGACAACAATCCATAGGAGGATAATTTGTAGGATGGAGTATTGCTTTTAGAGAAATTGGAGAATGCTCTTTTGAATGATGATGATGATCATGTCGAGATGTGAGCCACATCCATTGTCGTGTTCCCTGTGTCCAGGAATACAACTACAACACTAGGGGATTCATCTTCACTTCTATCATCGTCGTCTACATCTACTTCTGCACAGTTTCATCCTTCTCATGAGGCTCCACCACCAACACAATGAGGCCCACACAACAATCATGGTGGTGGAAGGAGGCTCCCAGGATAGTTGTTTGATGTTTCTCCTTTTTCATTACTTTATATGCCATAGTATACATAGTATAGAATCTAGAATCTAGATGATAGATTCATAGTATTTAAATTTTAGCAACTAGATAAGTTCAAAATTTCTTGTTTTAGACCTTTCGGTCTTCATACTTCAGTTACCACTGACCAATATAGATGGCCTATTTTGTAAACATAACTATTTGGTCATGACTCATTTTATTATTGACAGTTGTTGGATAACTGATTTTATTTCATAAGTTTATGGTCTACTTTCTATTATATCAATATGGCTTAAAATTTTGTATGTTGGTTTGTAAGTTTGTAATTGCTAGAATCTAGATGATTGATGCTTGAGCCTTGAAATTTGAATTTTGAATGATTAATCTTTGATGTACTATGTTCCATGGATTCCATTTCTATATATATTAATGTACAAATGTGCATGTTTTCATAATATCATATATTTTGCAACTAATTTGTCTTTCTACATGTTTTTTTTTTTAAATATAAATGCAATATATATATATATATATATATATATATATATATATATATATATATATATATATATATATATATATATATATATATAATGCTCCCGAGATGCTCCACTCCCAATTGTTTTTGGAAAATGACGCTCCTGACACTCCCGTTCTCTAAAATGTTTCCGCTCTGCTCCCGCTCCGTGTAACAAAATGCCAGTCCCACCACCTCAAGTTACAAAGGAGGTACCTCCATCTCCTCCACCTCAAGTGACAAAGGAGGTACGTCCATCTCCTCCACCTCTATTTTGTGATTTTCTTCCATCACCTACACCAACATATGAAGAGCTTTTCCTGAATATAGGGGTACCATGCATTATGGGGAAGATGAACATGTCAGTACCTATAGTGGATATGTGCAAGATTCCATATGTAAGAAGAGAAGTTTTGAAGACTTTGAAGATACAAGATGAAGTAGGGGATCCTCCGATTATCCTAAATATTATGTATCATGGGATCCAAGGAGAGAAAAATCCTCCTTTTTATCTTTCCCTGGGCATAAATGGTTTCCATTTGAATAACTACATGTTGGATTCTGGAGCTTCGACAAATTTAATGTCTCTAAAATTCATGAAACAACTTGGTTTGAAGACAACTTTCCCTTATGGAAACATTTGTGGTATTGATTCAAAGAAAGTGAAAGTGTATGGCATCATAGAAGATGTGGAGGTATATCTGCAGGGTTTCCCCCACATCATCCTCATTATGAATATAATTGTAATTGATGTACCAGATGCTTGGGGCATGCTCTTGTCAAGAAGTTGGTCCACTAGAATTGGGGGTTTTCTCAATATGGACCTTACTCATGCACATATCCCTATGGGAGATGGAACTTTTGAGATTATGTATAGTCAACATGTTGTGAAGATCATGTAGTTGATCCAACTATCCTAGACTCTTGGAGTGACTGTGAGTATGATGTGGCACCTCAGGTTATTGAGTATGATTCTTGGGATTTTCCTTTTGCACATGAATATTGTATTGATACATTAATTCCAAAGACATACAATATAAGGAGAATCTTTCGGAATACCAAGAAAAAGATCTAGGGTCCATCAAGATACTCAAGAAGGATGAATATAGTAAAGTGATCCGGATTTTATGAGCATAACGAAATGAATATAGATTATTAACATGTGCTTAACACAAAATAACAAAGATACAATAAAACTAGTTTTCTATTCAATAATGAAATAAGTTGAAACTATAAAATGCAGCGGAAACAAGCTTGCTAGAATGGTGGCGGCTTATCTCTGAGAAGAGATGTGACGACATCGTGCATTCGCAAGAAGAAAGTTACAATGAGGATCTGAAGGCATTTTTACAATAAGAAAGAATGCCAAAAACCTTATACATCCAAAAACCTAACCCTAGGAGATGAAGTGCCAAAAGTCATGTGGGCCCCGTTTGGGTAAGTTAGTACAACAACTTCCCGGGGTCGCAACTTTTGCATATGATCTCCGTTTTAGGCGTGTGATAGCTCGTTGGAAAGGTATCATAGAGGAGATTCATTTAGGGGGATCAATTATGAATTAGGCTATCATTGAGGAGATCGATTCCGAAAAACCTTCATTTAGGCCCTCAAAATGGCCCTGGAAGTCAAAACTGCTAAAAATAGTAAATTGCCAAAATTGTCAGAAAACTGTTTTGAGCCAGTTGGAAAAGGTGGGTGGCCACCGATATCCATCTGGATCAATCCTCCCTCCTTAGGAAGAAATGGTCTCCATTGTGTTGAGGTCCCCCATCAGATGAGGAAATCTCTGCTGAATTTGGCCCCGGGTGAGCCACTTGCCTTGGTGCAGCAGCTGCCCTGCTTTGACGACTCGATAAAGCTAGATCCTTTGTTGTCGAGTGCCCTTGATCTGTCTGTCCACAATATGATCATTGGATGCTTGTTGTAGGTATTCGGGGTTGAGCTCTATTGGTGTCAGTTGTTCTGCTACTTCTGAGGTGTCCAATAATGGTGGGAAATAAGGGCGAAGGAGATCCACGTTGAACACTAGGTGCAGACCAAGGAAAGGAGGAATGTTGAGCTCAAAAGCATTATCCCCCACGGCCTTGGTGATAGTGTATGGCCCATAACGGAGTGGGAGAAGCTTCCTATGGGGTCTTGTAAGGTGTTCTTTTTGCAAGTGCAACCAAACTTTGTCACCCACCTGAAACTTATATGGCACCCGATGTTGATCATGGCACTTTTTGTACTTATCATTGGACTTCTGTAGGATATCCTGAACCTATTGGAGGATGTGCTGGATCTGATCAATGAACCAGGTGGCTTTTTCAGCTTCAGTTGGAGTAGGAGGTGAGTTGGTCGAGGTGACCGCAAGGGGAAGTGCAACATCTATGGGTCCCAATGGTTGGAATCCCAACCCCACTTGAAAGGGGCTATGGCCAGTTGAGCTATGCAGGGCTCGATTGTAGCTATTCTGGACATAGGGAAGGCTCTCATCCCATGTGCGAGGGTGCTTTGAATTATACATGCAAAGGATCTGCACAATCATTCGATTTACAACCTCGGTTTGGCCATTTTTCTGGGGGTGGAAGGCCATGGATTTGGTGAGCTTGGTGTCCAGCAGTGACCAAAGGCTCGACCAGAATGTGCTGAGAAATCGACTATCCTGATCTGAGACAATGGTTTGTGGGATTCCAAAATGTACCCAGAATTGTTCAAAGAATATCTTGGCAATGGCCTCTGCTATGATGCTCTTCTTTCAGGCAACCAGAATCACCATCTTAGAAAAGCGATCAACAACCACAAAAACACAGTCATTTCCCCGCTTGGTGGATGGGAGGCCCGACATGTAGTCCATTGAGATGGATTCCCATGGCCTGTCAGGCGTAGGAAGAGGGGTGTACAGGCCCTATTTCTTAGTGGTCGGTTTGGCAATAACGTAGGCAGTACAGGACCTGATATACTTGTTGACCTCCTGTCGAAGTTTCAACCAGTAGAAATGTTTCTGTAGCATCGCCACTGTCTTTTCAATGTCAAAGTGTCTTACCACCCGACTGTAGTGGGCTTCCTAGATCAGCTTCGCTCGCTCACTTGATGGAACACAGATATGGCCCAGATGACACAACAGCCCATCATGAAGATGGAAATTATCGACAACTGCGTTTGCACCCAACATTTGGTAGGTGGTGGTGAATTCAGGGTCTGTCTCATAGAGTTGGGGCCATCCAGATGTCTCATGGCCACAAGAGTCTAGCACCGTGGTGAGTGCTGCGACTGGCAGTCTGCTGAGGGAATCAATGATGCGATTGGTGCTTCCTATTTTATACTTTATGTTGAGGTGGAATTGCTGCAAGTATGTGGACCACTTTTGATGGTGGTCATTCTGCAATTTTCCCTGTGTCTGCATGAACTACAGTGGCTTATGATTAGTGTGGATGACTGTCTCCTTCCCAAGAATGTAATGTCTCCATTGGCGGCATGCTTGCACAATGGAGTACATTTATTTGTCATAAGTAGGGTACTTACGGACAATATCTGACAGTGTCTCACTATGATAGGCTGCGGGGTGGTTGTGCTGAGTGAGAACGATGCCCACAACATAGTCTGAAGCATTTGTTTTGATCTCAAAAGGATGTTGCAGGTCTGGTAGTGAAAGTAATAGGGCTGAGCACATGTGCTGCTTCAAATCATCAAATGCTTTTTGTTGGGAATAGCCCCACACAAATTTCTCCTTACAACCACCCCTGTTTATTTGGCTGAGGGCCCATGCAATATGGGAGAAACCCAACACGAACCTACGGTATAAATTAGCAAGGCCCAAGAAGCTTCGAAGCTTAGTGAGTGTTGTTGGGGCTGGCCAGTCACGGATGACTTGGATCTTCTTTGGATCCAAATGTATGCCATGATGATCAATGATGTAGCCCAGGTAATGGACCCTGTCCATGCTGAAGGAGAATTTTTCCAAGTTGGCGTATAGCTTGTGCTGCCACAGGGTGTGCAAAACCTGTTGAATATGCTGCAAGTGTTCGACCCAAGTCTTGCTGTAAATTAGAATGTCATCCAGATACACCACTACAAAAGTATTGGTGAATGGTTGCAGGATATCGTCCATCATCCTCATGAAAGTGGCTGGATCATTTGTCAAACCAAAGGGCATGACCAACCATTCAAAAAGGCCTTCCTTTGACTTGAAGGCAGTCTTCCATACATCTATTTGTTCTATCGGGACCTGGTGGTAGCTAGACTTCAGATCAATCTTACTAAAGTATTTGTCCCCCATGAGTTGATCAAGGAGGTCATCGATTCAGGGAATTGGGTACCGATTTCTGACTGTGATTTTATTCAGAGCCCAGTAATCAATACAGAGTCGCCAGGTCCCATCTTTCTTCTGTACCAGCACGATTGGGCTCTCGCAAGGTGATGAGCTGGGGCGTATGTGCCCCTTGTGGAGCAGTTCTTGTATCTATCGCTTGATCTCCTCATTTTATAACAAAGAGCGACGATAGACTGGCCCATTGGGTAGCGGTGCGACGGGGGTCATATTGATGGTGTGCTTGACCTGGCAGTGCAGAGGTACCCCTGTAGGTAAGGAGAAGATATCCGAGTATTCTTCCACGACCTTATCTACTTGCTTCTATTGTGTGGAGAGGTTGGTTGCAGAGACCTTGGATGTGGCTGTGATCTTTCACTTATTCTGAGAGTGAATCATGAAGAAGACAAACTTTCCCATTTGAGAGATGACCTTCCTGCATTTCTTAGCAGAGATCAAGGAAATAACACTAGGTGGGACTGCCTCGGGTATCCTGTACAATTTCCTGTTCAAAGTAATAATAACACTATGAGGCCTAGACTCATATACAACATGACATTTCCATAAATAAGGTTGGCCCAAAAGAAAATCACAAACTTTGAGAGGAGAAACATCACACAATACCTCGTCTTTGAAGGGCTTGATGTCGTACGACAACCGACACTGTTGGCTGATGTGGAGATCGCTTCCTTGGCAGAGCGATCCAATGGTGTATGGTTGTGGGTGCGGCGTTGTTGGCAGGGCCAACCACTTGGCGATCTCTGCTAAGATGAGGTTCTTCTGGATACCTCTATCAACGATGAAGTGCAGTGGGGTGCCTTTTACCCACATCTATGAATGGAAGAGGCGCTCTCCTTCTTCTGGCTCGTCTGGTTCACCAGGCTGGAGCTTGGTGGTAGCAATGGTGGCACTGGGTTCCGCAGCAATGATCCTTCTTCCCCTTTTTGGTTCTGGCTCAGAGTCATAATATGCATTTACTTCAGAGGCTTTCACTTCGGCCACCAGTGACTTCTTTGAGCGGTAGTCGACAGTGTTATGCCAAGGGATCTTATGGAAGTCACACCACTTCCCGGTATCTTTCTTTGTCTTTCCGGTGTCCTTCTTTGCTTGCGGCTTGGACTAGTTGTCCTGATACTGCCCATCTTTGCTCTGTCCTTTGTTCGATGGGTTGGGGCCACCCTTTCCTGGCTTTTGTTGTGAGGGGTTCCCAGGCCCAAATTGTTGCGTCTTTTGTTTGAGATTCTGCTCGATTTTGACGGCATATCAGTAGGCCGTGCCCAAGGATGAGATGTCCAGAAATTCCATTTCGGTATGGATGTATCTATGCAGAACACCGCGATACTTGAGCACCAGATGTCTCTCCGAATCTTTGATACCCAACTTGGTGCGCAAGGTATGGAAGATATTTGTGAAATCTGACACTACTTGGTCTCTTTCTTGCCGCAGTGTGGTCCATTTGGTATACAGGTCGTCATAACTTCCGATAGGGTAGTATTGTTTCTTAATAGCATCCCTAAAGGATTCCCAGGTGGTCGTGACTGAAAATAATGAGGTTTCCTCTGTTTCCTTTTACTCACAGAAATTTTCCCACCAATCTTTGACATGGGGAACGGCTTTGAGGAGCGCAAAAGTAATCTTTTCTTTATTCGAAAAGTTATGGATAGAAAAATACTCTTCTAGTAGATTCAACCACTTGTCTACAACATCTGAGTCTATCTGACCTTCAAATATAGGAATATTGAAGTTTATTTTTACCTTGAAGGGGGCGGTGCCTCCGTTCGAAGAAGATGTGTCGCCTGTTGGTAGCCGCCGAAGGATTTGCGCGAAACTATCCATCATCTCGTTCCTCTGTTGTGTGAGGGATTTCTCAATAAACAGTTTGAAAGGATCTCCTGTCCCATCATCTTTCTTTTCTCCTGCCATGGGAGGTCTCTTGGGCGTGCGAGAGCTTCTTTCCTCAAGAGAAACAAGCTTGAGACCCAACTCTTTGTACTTCGACCTCATTGGGGACATGCATTAAGACGACAATGAGGAGACTGCTCTGATACCACTGATCCAGATTTTATGAGAAGAATGAAATGAATATAGATTATTAACAGGTGCTTAACACAAAATAACAGAGATATGGTAAAATTGGTGTTCTATTCAATAATGAAATAAGATGAAATTGTAAAATGCAGCGGAAACAAGCTTGTTGGAATGGTGGCGGCTTATCTCTTAGAAGAGATGTGACGGAAGCGCGCATTCACAAGAAGAAAGTTACAATGAGACTCTGAAGGGATTTTTACAATAAGAAAGAATTCCAATAACCCTAGACATCCAAAAACCTAAGCCTAGGAGATGAAGCACCAAATGTCATGTGGGCCCCGTTTGGGTAAGTTAGTACATCAACTTCCCGGGGTCGTAACTTTTGCATACGATCTCCGTTTTAGGCGTGTGATAGCCCATTGGAAAGGTATCATCGAGGAGATTCATTTTGGGGGCTCAATTATTCCTTCGACTATCATTGAGGAGCTCGATCCTGAAAAACCTTCATTTAGGCCCTCAAAATGGCCCCGGAAGTTAAAACTGCTAAAAATAGTAAATTGCCAAAATTGTCAGAAAACTATTTTGAGACAGTTGGAAAAGGTGGGTGGCCACCCATATCCATCTGGATCATAAAGATAAAGAGTGAGAAGAGGCTATCAAAGACATGGTCAAGGAAGATCCACCTACACAACCTTACACTGAAGAGATACCTTATGTTAAGTTTGACAAAGGAATCCTTGCACTCATGTGGGATAATAGAAAGCGAAATCCTAAGTATGATAACATGAGTGAAGTTTTATGGCTCAACCCTTACATCATCAAGAATAAATCTGAGAAGGGAACTTATTATTTATCTGCCATAGACGACATGAACATGCCATTACTAGTTGATGGGTCTATCCTATGACCTTATGTTGATGGGACCCGATCTCTATGTGCCTCGAGCCCTAGGTAAGTAGGCATGTCACTTTTCTTTCTTTCATTTTCATTTTGTGTGATCATCCCAGTGTAGTTTCATTTCATTTCATGCCCTACTTTACATGTTTCTTTATTATCATTTATTCATAGTTGTTATGGTACATTTTCTTGAATCATATTACATGTTAGTTAGAAGTTTTTTAAAAATGAAATTTTTTCTTTTTAAGGAATAGTTGAAATTTTAAGATTTTGATTATATGAATAAAGGGTGAGCAAGCCACCCCTTGATGCTTTAATATTTTTCTTGAGTATGTGTAGAAATAGGTCTTACCAGGAGATGTTAAGGTTCTGATTTACTCTACACTGAGCACATATCCCCATGTAGGATCCAAATGTTACCCCCCTAGGCTAGGGGTACTAAGGAGATGATGTTTTGAGGCCTGCAGGTTGAAGACATGGAGTGACAAGAGATAGATGAACAAACATAGACCCTCCTCTCACAACTCATCTTCATTCATTGACAACAATAACGTCCACCACACCAGAAGGGCCTAGAAAGGACAAAAGGTCTTTCTTCATGAGGTAATAAGTCCAGTCTTGTGGTAAGTGTCATTTTAATAATTGAATAATTTTAGCATTGTGCAAAGAGTCCTTTCTTGATTATGAAAATATTTGCTTTGAAATTATACCTTTTTCCTCATTTCACCTTGCTGGTTGACATGGTTTCCTAGTAAGTGGGTCACCCTAGAGAAAATGGTGCTACGAGGGGGTGTCCTTAAAGGATCATACTACCATTCCTACACATACTTACCACTTTCCACACTTCTTCCCTTTCGTTTCCTCATCTTTTGGGTTTTCAGACTTATTGACCCTAAGAAGGGATTGTACCTCATTTCATGGGAAGAAGGGGATAAAGGCCCATAGGTGTTGTAGCTGGAAAAAGTTAAAATCCATAAATTATCCCTTTAGATGCCCATCCTAAGGTCTTGAGAGCAATGGAATGCTTCTCCATAAAAAATCAAGGACCTTTAAAAAAGAAACACATAATTAATAATTGTCCTTCTTGTTGGAGGAATGCATTTGTGGTGTCTTTTACTTTCCTTTCACATGACACTCAACATGTTTCTAACTTCAAGTGGCATTATAGTGCTCCTTAATTTCCATTACGCACAACACTTAATGTTTTGGACCATAATAATTTAATGGAAAATAAAAGGGCTTGGAAAAAGGTTGCATTGCAAACAAGGGATGCAACATACCCACCACAAAGGCACCCATAAATGAGACAATATGAGCCCTTGTATGTCAAGAAATCACATGCCCAAAAGTCATACCTCCATCCACCTCATACTCTTTTACATGACTTAGAGAGGGTCTTCTTGGGAAACACTCCTTGACTTGGGGATTGATCTACCCAATTAGTCACCATGACAACCCTCCCATACTTAAATCTGGAAAATTTTCTAAGGTCTTTGAGTATTTGTTTAGGTTGAAAAGGGGGGATTTAATGCACATGTTTGAGTGGTTATTTTATTAAATGTGACTTGGCATGATACATGTGACTTGTGGACCCTTGGAGGGCGTACTTGTTTGTTTTTGCAGGACCTTCCTAGGTGAAAATCCATGCCATGGGGAAATTGTTCCATTTTGACCTTCATGGGGTTGAATACCCCAAGGATGGATGCCATACTCCAGAAGGCGGGTAGAGGAATCCATAGATATTGTGCACATGAGGTGATGAACGTTGCCTTTGGAGGCACCTTGATCACACTAGAGGATGACATCATATCCCTTTGCACTTGGACGATGGCCTTTGGATATCTAGGACGTCACCTTCTAAGCCTTGATGTCATGTTGAGGATGCTAGGGTTTTGGTGGGCTTGATGGTATCAAACATGATGTGATGTGGTTTGAAGGAGGGAGAGGCATGGCATCACACTCTCGCACATGAGAGCTTGACACATGGACTTTGGAGGCCCAACAAATTGAATCTTGGGGCTCAATGTCTCACGTAGAGGATCAACGCCACTCTTCTAGGGCATGACATCACCCTTTGAGGGTTTTTCTTTATGTAAATTTTATTTTTGTAAGTTGTAAATGAAAATAAAGGGGGTCGACCCTCTTTTAATTTTTTGTTGACATTTTTATGTGGAAAAATTGGTTTATATGGCCTCATATAAATAGATGCCATCTGATTTTTATTTTAGGCATTACTCACTTGAGAATTACATAACTCTTGGCTGGAATTTTCACCCAACTTGGGAAATTCTCTATCTCTTGTCTCTTGTGCAAAATGGATGCTTTACTTGTCTATTGGTGGAGGAATGGCTAGTGACTTCTCTTGGCAATTTGGTGGAATATCTTTGATAAGTAATGGTTTTGCATGCTATATCTTGGATTAGGTAAGAATTTATACAATTTTGTGTGTTTCTTCTTGATTTCAAGGTTATTTTGTCAAACCCTTGGAGAAGTATCAGAGCATACACCCTCCATCAAGGAATTTCTCTTTTATTGTTATTGAAAAGGCTTAAAGGATTGTTACAAGGAGTAAAAGGGCTTACACCCTTGTAGCAAGACCTTGCTAAGGTTTATCTTCTCTAGGGAGTAAAAGGGATTACACCCCTAGATGAGTGCTAAACCCTAGATCATAAACAATAGAATCCATCACCCAATATATAAAGAGATTAATCTTTGCATTGGAGATTTAATATTGTTGCATTTGTAAACATGATTTCAAGGATATTGAATTGTTCAAATTTGGAATTAAATTTTACATGCTTTAAGCTATCTTGTTCCCTAAGGGTGTTTTGATTTTCCAAGTAATTAAGCTGTTGTAACAAGCATTAATCTACATCCATTAGGGATGCAACAAACTCACTCTTTTATCACTCTTTATTCACTTTTCTACCACTGAAATTCACTTGCAAGATGTCATAATTGATGTACCGTTCAAAGGCTATTGTTTGGGTGGATTTATTTTTTATTTTAGTGGCTAGAAATTGATGCTGTAGCAAAAGTTTTCTACAGCCATAAGGATGTTACAAAAATATTCTGATAACACTTATTAACAACCCTCTCTTTCTATCAAAGTTTTGGTTTAATAATTGGAAGGTTGTCTACTAATTGCTAGCTTAATTTTCCAACATCATACACTTGATTTTGATGGTTTAATTTGCAGTTGCCATAGTATCTTTACTGCTGATATATATTTCCATATTGTTGCAATTTTGGGAGAACAAGGTTTCTTATTGATTCCCCATTGGTTTTGAGGCTTGTATCATCATATATTGTCTTGTCTGGGCAGATCTAACATTGTTTTGTAGCTACACAAACTTGGAAACCATTTACCAGCTCCGAAGACTCTTTCCCCAAGCCTCATTCTCATCCTTGACCTTGACCTATAGGGTTACTCTTGGAGATCCTTGATTCTCCCCTCGCAATCCCCCTAGGGTCACCCGGGAAGCCTCCCTTGTGTTGGACTTGTCCTTCACTAAAATGAGGTGGACATTTATTGAGGTGACAATGATATGCGTTCCCAGTTGTGTCACACACTTGGTGTTTGGGTTGGGCTTTGTCCAAACTACAAACTGTGCGATAAATTATTGGATTGCAACTCCAAGTATTTATTCGATCTTGATTGATCACGATAATATTAAAATTTTGATTCTCTAGAATGTAAATAAAGTGTTGTGAAACATATAGACAAAAACAT
>JASDQU010100802.1:127385-197578 GCA_032191745.1 Picea mariana | reverse complement strand
GGCCTAGTTAAATCTACACCTAGGGTTTTAACCTTCTAGGGTTTGAAAAGCCTTGCTCCTGCAACACTTTTCTCCCTTAGATCTGTACTTTGAAGCTAGCCGTTTTGACAAGTGTGTTTAGAGAAAGAGGAAGGAGCATGAGGCCTTGCTTAAGAAACACTGGAATGAGCCTCCTTCCCTTAGGGTTTTTATTCTAGGGCCTTGCCATTGCAGCACCATAGAAACCTACCCTCCAGTCTCTGAATTCTAAATCCTCCTAAGATTTCTTTTTCCCTTGCTTTTGAATCCATTTGACCCTAAGGCACTGGTTAGACTTACAATGTTGAGCTTGTAGTGTTCAAAATCATCTTTTAAAACTTTCATTCTTGAAACCCTAACTAACCCTAACCCTACTAACTTAGGCTGACGTCATACTTGACACAACAAGCTTTCTAACTAGTAATTGAGCAATTAATGATGACGTCAAGCATTCATTGAGCTGTTGTTGATTGAAAATACTGTTGGCTTGGTCATTATTATAGACATTGATGAATTGGTGATCTTTCATAGGTTATTTAGCAAAACGTTGACCTCATTTTGTCTATTATATTGCTTGTTAAATGAAATCAGTTAGTTAAGAAGTACTAACCCTTTGAATTATAACCTGCAAATATATATATATTGTGTTGTTATTGTCTTGTTCCAGGAAGGTGTTCTCAATAGGGACTTCACTTCTTTATTGGCTGATTAGCCGGAATATCTGATACTGGTGGTGACCTGCGAAGAGGGAAAACTTTAACTCTTGACCTTATACTCTTTGCCTCTTCAAACCCCATGTTACCGGGGACATCTCCCCTGGGATAACCTCCCTAAACAGAAAGATCACCCCATCGAGGTGACATTGGGTGGGGAGGTTTCTGTTACGCCAGTTTGTCCACCATCCTGTAGCTTGTGACCTTAAGTACAAACTGCGTGATAACAAATCCATAGTAAAGAAAATTGCTCCATGCAATTCATCTAATAATTCATCAATGACAAGAATATGAAACTTATCTTTAACAATGATTTTGTTGATTTATCTATAATATAAACACATATTCCATGAATAATCCTTTTTGTAAACTATCACCATTGGTGAAGATAAATCACTTTCTCTAGGTCAAATGATTCTTGCCTCTAGCTTTTTTTGAATCATGTGGTCAATCTCACTTTTATAGGAATAGGGATATCTGTAAGGTTGGATGTTTGGAGAAAGGATCCTCAAGATGAGTTGAATAGAATAATCATGATCTCGAGCAGGAAGAAGACCCTTGGGCATATCGACAAAAACCTTGGAATGATTGTCAATGTCTTTGGAGATCTAAGGGCACAAAGGGATTAAATTTCTAAACATCTAGTGAGCACAATTGTGCAATTACTCATACCTATCCCTTTTTAAACAATTTGTCACATTATATGGTTCACCTTGAATAACTCTTAGTTTAATTTATTTTCCTTCTAAGAAAAATATCATCTAAAATTGATCAAAATTCATAGCCAATGTTCCCAATGGTTTTACCCATTAGACCCCTAAGACCATATCAACACCACCTAGTTGGATTGGAATTAATGGGTAATCTAAGAAATAATCCACCATAGTGAGCTTAATACTATTGTACTTCCTTAAAAAATCATTACTTAGAACTCTGGTGCTAGATGTATAAAGAAATTGAGAAGTTTAGATAATTTTTGGTTAATAAAATAATGGGTGCTACCACAATAAATCAACACTGTTACCTTTTTTTGTTAATATATCATTTTATCTTGAGCGTTTAAGGATTGTTAATGCTAGAAAATCATGACAAGGTATAATTGGAGCAATCTCTTTTGGTTCTAGATCTACCAAGAAGAGACTATTGTACTTGATTATCCATTTTCTATTCTTTCATCCAATTATTGAGGTGCCAACATTGCAAACCGAGAGAGGTTAGGAGTAGGAACATCATTCTATTTGTAGGTATTAGTGGCAACCATTTTGGTAGCCATATTTTTACTTTCAATTATCTTTGCCACAATGAAAGCCTTATCCAAGGATATAGGATCAAAGAGATGCACCTCATGTTGAATTCTCTCCTTTAAACTACTAATAAAGAGATCCAAAAAAGTATCTTTTAGAATGTTTTTTAGTTTAAGACTCAACTTTGAAATTGTTAAATGTGCTCTATAATTGGACATCTTTTCCCTAGATTTCTCAATTGGATAAAGAAGTTGTTGCTCATACTATCTCCATAATGCATTATCAATTCATCAATACAAACTAATATTATAAGAACTAGACTGGTCACTGGATCGATGGATCCCTAAAACTAGAAACCAGTTGAAACCAGACTAGAACTAGGAAAAAAATCGGGAAAAAATTAGATGACAAAAAATACATAAAATATTCAAAGTTTGATAAAATTTTTATATATTCATGGACATTCTTGTGAATCCAAACCTTTAGAGATAAATATGTAATTTTTTTGCATGTATATAGCAAGGGTGCATATAAACAAAATAACATTGAGTGAAATCCATATTTGAACCAAAATACATAAACAAAGAGGATCTAAATGACCTCTAGATTCCAAAAAAAATCACACTACAACAAATAACTAAATATCATCAAAATCATTGCCTATATTGGGATCCTCATCCTTGATATCATCCTCTAAGCCTTAAAATAAGGTAGAATAAACTTAACATGATTAATCAATGTTTTTTCTTAAGTGAAGGGTACATTTTTACTAGGATCATGATAGAGGAGTTCAAGTTTGAACAATTATTTCCACCAACATCAAGTTACATAGAGGGCTTGGTGCTCTTGATTAAATGCCAGTTCCATACCCTCATAGATGATAGAATTCAATGGAAACGTTGCAGTCTTTCCAATCTTGAAATCCTGAAAATTGTTAAGTCCATTGAATTTTGAATGGGATATGAAATTCTACTTTCTCCATATGAAATCCAATGAGGTTAGAACCACTCTCAAAATATCCTGAAACAATTAATGGCAATGTTAAAAATTTAAGTAAAAGTTGACATTCTTCTTTAGCTTTCCTTTACATTCTCCTTTATCTTTCGTTTTCTATATCCTTTTACTTTAATAATTTAATATTACCATTAATTTCTAGATTTTTTCTTTTTTATTATTATTTTTTAAATTTGGGGGGTAATTTTTGTTGTCCCATAGGAAAACATATAGATTATAATGGAATTGATTGGTTCTGTATGAAACTGGCCAATTCATGAATTTAAGGTCGGTTCCATACATAATCGACTAGTTCAGTATGGAACTTCCCATTTCTGATTTCGACCCTTGATTTGAACCGACAGCCTTGTAAATGAGTCAAACATATTGGTTTTGGAAAAATTGGTTCGATTATGATAACTCTACTACAAATAAACCAATCGTCAATATAATCCCTTTTGTGGTCACAAAGTCACTAACAAGACAAAAAATGATAAGGTTCTAGATATAAGGATGCAATAATTAGCTTTTGTAGGGTTGTCACTTGGTGTATATCAAATAATTTATCCAACTAGAATATCCATGTTATGGGATCATTACCATCAAAATTCCTCATATCAATCTTGGGAATGATGTTTTTCCTTGGTCTCAAATTGAAACCACTATGGCATGAATATTGGAGTGATGAATGATCAATTGTATGGGACATGATCCTCTTGTTCTTTAGATGTGTTAATTTTTTCTTCATATGTGGCTAGCACTTGATCTTCTTGTTCTCCTTATCCTCTTCTTAAGGAGTATAGTTTAGGATAAGGAGTTTTTTTAGCTCCTTCATAAGGTCCTCCTTCATGTATTTGATATATTCCTTGATTATAATCTATTTGAGATTATTTTCCATCTCTTTGAGATCATAATTGTTTTTCGTCTCTTCAATACCATATTTGCTTTCCATGTTTGACTTGATATCATATTTAAATTTTGGAATTTATTTTACTTACCATATTTAGGATGTCAACCTTCTTTACCATCATAGTTTCCATTCTTGATATTTTCTCTTCCAACTTGGACACCTTAAATTCCACATTGTCATTATCCTCTTGTGTCAAGGATGAGCATTTATAATCCTTTGTAGGAGTTTCAATTGGCTTACATCTATATATGATGGGTAGGGTTTTGCAGGGTCTTATGGAAAAGGGGGTGTTATGGTCTATATCTCTCTAATATACCATTGGGATTCCAACAATAGTACTTAGTCAATATTTCACAACATTGACTAAGGAGGATGTATTGTACCCTTGGTTGTACTACTCAATTCCTAAATACACGAGAGTGATATCCCTAAGCGATATTCTCTATGTATTATAGATACAGACAACTGAAAGGTGATCTAACTCAAGTATGACTATGGAGCTTCTGATATACCCTAGGATATGTGGAAGATCAAACCTGTGAACATATTCTATTTAATATGATACTACTCACCATGTACCAACAATGGTGCACAAGGGAATCTTCTGATAATCCCACCTTTATTATCTATGTGTATGCTTCCCAACCACATTTGTACCTACTAAGAAATAGACCACTGTGTTTATAGACACTGGTACATGTCTCTAGCCTAAAAATATACTTGTTATAAAATAGAGAAAAAATTATGAAATTTGGATCTCCCCAAAACCCTTGAATACCAATCCAAACTTATTATCCAAAAATAGTAATATTTTTTTTACCTATATACTATCCTCTATCTCTTCTTTCTGGGGCCATTTGAATAACCTAAAACAAATCTTCCCATTAAAAGTTATTCCAATTTTAAGTTGACATACCTTTTAATCCCTTTATTTAGGGATTGCTTTGCAAGCCGACCCAGTACTTGATGAATATCCAAAACGAGTGCATCTGTGAGTTTGTATTTTAATCCTATAATTTAATATTCTTCTTAAAAATGTCACAAGTCTCATTGGATTTGGAGTTTCCAATCAAAATTTAGGGTCATTATCCAAAAATTGTTGATTTTGGGGCCTTTCAAGTGATCAAACTTGTACAGATTGCCTCATTGTTCCTACTTTGGATCTGCCTCTGAAATTTGGACCTAAAAAAGCCTCACCCATATACCTTTGAGATTTGAAAGTGAAACAAACCAATCTTTCTTTCTGATGACAATAGTAGGCATGCAATTTAGACCTCAGAAGCTTCAAATATGACTGATTTACCGAAACCACTTTTTTAAGCCTAGTTTTAGGACTAGACAAAAAATCTAATTTGCAAAGACTTGTAACTTCAAAAATATAGGGAGCCAAATTCTAAAATTTTTACCAAAGAAACCTCTCTCTTTTATCTTCCAATGTTGAAATTTCCACACAATTAAATATCTCAAAAAATCGTAGAAAAAATGATAAGATGGATTATTTGAAAGAGACAAGCCAAGGGCAGTCCACTTTGATGATACCAAATTTTATGGAACAAATAGACATATAAACATCAAAACAACTCAATTCATTAATACTAAGTCAAAATAAAGAAAAAAATAGTAATTAAAAGGAAGTCTCTTTGAGGGGAAACCTACTTTTACAAGATATAAATGCATAAGATAAGGTGATCATTCAAATGAGTCTCCTTGATGAATATATAGGAGAAAAAGAGGGATATAAGACCATAATAATAAGTAAACATAGTTGTAATCAATTTAATGACAATGAATAAGGGTAATGGTTAGGGCCTTAAAATAGAGGGTCGACTTTGGTTAAAGAAAATTTATGTTGTTAAGTGGTATGGCCATTACGATTACACTAATGATGAGGTATCCTTGTAGATTTTTTATTCTTGATATCAACTTTAGAAGGCCACTAATTAACTTTAGGTTGTGTATTTATGTTTCTTTCAAATACTTGCGTTGATTTCTCGATTGAAAAAATTATCAAGTAGCGACAATTTGATTTTTAACTTAGATTGAGTTTGTGAATGCCTCTTTGTCCATAGATTACACTTCAAATGTTGCAAATATCCTTAATTCAATTCAATTGTTACATTTCTCTTTGCCAACAACTTGTGCTTCTTAGATGAGCCATTTCCTTATTTTTGTTTGATAAAACTGTCATGTTTTACAACTTTTTCCTGAGATATTACTAATTATATTGTAATCCCTTCTTGTTTTTAATGACAACATCTTGTGCATCATCTATATCTTTTCATGAAGTGTCTTATGTGTAACATCACTCATCTAAATCCACCTAGTTAAGTGTACACAACAATGCAGAAAAGGAAAGTCATTGCAGTAAGGAAAAATTTCTTTATAATATTCACAACAATAATACAAAATTTTTCTCTTACGACCAATTTCCAACATGACAACCACTCATAGTCTATATAATTATTAATATCACTCTAATTTCATCATATAAAAGACATAATACGATGAAAACCTTCCTATCGATTAAATCTTGATTACTTATCAATTATATAGGTATTACTTTTAATGCATAAAACATAAAAATATAATATAACAATTCAAGGCTTTATTTTGGAGCCCCAAATCTATACTACATACCCATCAATAAATTGTTATATAATACTCTATTCTACATTATAGAAAATGAGAAACAATAATAATGGAAAGACATTCAATAAACTAATTCATAATTTTATTGATGATTAATTAAATAAGTTCATGACAATTATAAAACTAAAGATTCCTAAAGATTCCATTAAACCCTCGTAATTCCTTAGATAGAAATTCTATAGAATTCGTAGTTCCTTAGATAGAAATTCTAGTGAATTATATAATTTGTTTACCATTTAATTAAATCTACTTAAAGAACCATAAAAATGTTTAAGGAAATAGATTAAACATGTCCCAATAAAGAAGGATTCACAGTTGTTTTGTTCCTTATGAGAGAAGGTATATATATATATATATATATATATATATATATATATATATATATATATATATATATATATGCTTTAATCAATTCCTTAGATTACCCTACTTCCTTAATTTAGTAATCATACTATTAACTATCAATAGAAGTAAATTCAAGGTAAATCGCAACAATAGGTCAAACCCTACTCCCTATTAAACATTTAGATAGGATTATTATAATAAGTTTTTCATGTCCGGTGCCATTGAACTATTCAATTACTCTACTCAAGAGTTTGACATGTCCGGTCAGAGGAAAATCCGTCCGAAAGTTCAATCTACAATTGTAGTGCATCAATTTGACAACGCTTCTAAATATCTGATTTTTTTTGTATTAAGAAATTCCAGTGAAGGAAAAACATTAATAAAGTTACTGGAATTATAAAATAAAAGGATAGTTTGTTCACTCTTTAAAACGGTGCGAGATCGATCTTTTGTACTGGTTCACATGTTTGCATATCTATCACTAAAAATGAATTTGCACATCTATCAATTAAAATGAATTTTAACAGTATCACATAAATGAATCATCACCAGAGCAACTATAGGTTTTGTCTCCTCGAAGATACATCGATTAAGAATCGCGTAAGACTTTCAATCAGCGAATAAATTTTTGTGCGAAAATTTTAAAATTGTACATAATTACGTCGAAAGGCGTACATCTATTGACAATGTGCACATTTAATAGGTTTTTAGTTTTTAATACGTTTTCTATGGACGAGATTAAATATGCCTAGAATATTCTTAGTCGTCACAATAAATGAATGGCTCTGATTTCATCCATTAACTTTCGAGCTGTTATAAAGACATCCGTTTATATGTTTACTTTTTTACATTTACCTAATCGTGTTTAAAAATTACTGTGTTCACTAACTTATTGCCACATCTACCTGATTAAAAAATATTAAGGTATTAAGGTGACCGCATTTCTATGCTGGCATCACCAACAGTCGCCAGTCAGAAGTTTAACAACCAACCACCTTTCGGCGTTCACTAGCCGCAAGTTAACGGCTGTGCTAGTGATATATAGAGAAATACTATGAAAATTCAATCGTTCCATCCGAGTATCTAAGGTGGTTACATTTACATTCATGATAAATGGAATGATCCAATACTGTAACCAATTGATGATAAATGGAATGATCCAATACTGTAACGAATTGATGATAAATGGAATGATCCTTTGCTTTAAGAAGTAACTTGAGGAGCGCCCACTCCCAGGATTTGTGCAACCTTTGTCTAACCTTTCTTTCCAATCCAAGACTTCACTGGTACTTCCCAACGAAAGCTAGGGGTATTCTTCTTCCCCTTAGTCCTCGAGCCTGACCACACACAAAAACCATAAAACAATAGCACCCAAACTCGTATCTCAAGGAAGAGATTCCACTCTTTCCAAGTTTGAAACCCAACTCTCACAAGTAAAGCTTAGTCAATACTTTTTTTGGCAACATAACAATACTAACAAAGGTGAGATCCATTTCCTTTCTTCTCTCTCTTTTATAGAAAAATTCCCAATGACACATGTCCTCATGCACAATAATTATTTTTTAATAATTAAAAAAAAGGATTATTCACCCAGTACATGTGTCACACTCTCCCCAAGTTGCACATGTAATTCCTCTTTTTGTTTTATTTAATTTGACATTTTCCCTCACATTCCCCAATGTGCTCCTATTTTTGCTCTTAGTTGTCCCTTAGTTCTCCAATCCCTCATTAAATTTGTGTCCCCTAACTAGATTTTAGTTTGAGTTGGTTTAGGAGTCTTCTTTTAGTTAGAATTAGTGGTAGATTGACTCAAGATGCTATTCTATGTGAACCACCTATTCTCTCACGGTTTAATTTCTTCTTCTTTTAAAATCCCTTTTAATATTTTCATGCACACATGTGCATTTACCTAAGTTTTATTTTTTATTTCCTCTTTTATTTCCTTTCTAGTCTAATTCACTTTTTGTGTTTTACTTAACAATCTTTTTAGACTTAGGCTCTTTGTTATTTTATTACTTATAACTTACTAATAAATTAAAAATCTTTTCTAACAAAGTCTAAGTGTTTTATTTTTATTTTTAATTTTCTAGGCCTTCTAGATTTTATTACTCACATTTTAATTATGCGACGTGCCCTTCAAGACACACCTCCGTGCTCCAAGGGTGCCACTCACCTTTGACTAGTTTTGGAAGTTTGTCCAACACTTGGAGTCAACACTCCACTTGGTCGACCTTGTGAGAGACTAAAGGATTCTAAGGAATAAGGATTCTGCCTTATTGCGTGCCCCTTAGAATTCCTCATGAGCGATTGTCTCAGTCTACCATCATGACATCGTGGACCTCTCAAAATGAGGTAATCGTTAACCATGCATTCATGCCACGATATGAGTGCTAGTAGGCTATGCCAGAGATGTTGCCACACCTCTCTCTCAACTGTATGGTTTCTGTGCATGAACCCTTTACTCCTTATATGATTCAGATTAGAAACCGTCGCCAAGCCTGCATCCACTGACAATAATACTGTCAATAATCCATATACATAAAAATCATACTGAAATCATCATATACACATGTAAATCAATACTCAAAACTCAAACCAATTACAATTCCACTCCTTGACTCAATCAAGAGTCCAAGGAAGTTCGTTGATGTCATCAACATCATCAACCTGTCATGTATCCTGCACACTTAGGGAAACTCATCAATAATACCCGTTGATACATATATACATCTAGAAATTAGCATATAATCACAATGACATCATAACATAACTCATAAGCAAAACATAATCATAATGTATCATAATCAGATCACTTGCTCGCATGTGTCTTCAAAGAATAAGTCAATATAAAATGTGTTGAGTAAAACTAGATGTTACATTATATCATAAAGTTAATTGTAAGGTCATGTAATATTATGTTATTTTATTATAAAAAAACATTAAATATTTATTCTTGAAATTTAAGTGAAAGTTCCCAATGTTCCATCCATTTTCAATCGTAATCTATGTCATTAGTTTACCATATAGATTTAACTTTAAACTATAATTTTAAACCATAAGCATTGCTCGTCATTGTATATCTGTTATTTCGTATGGATTTTCATCTAAAAGTGTCTCTTCGATTATACTTGACTTGAGGATTTGCACTTGATTGGCCAAATTGATGTTAACATAATTGTTACTATCATGCAAGCTAATATCCATGATTGTATCTTCTCCTTTAGTAGTGCCCTTCAGATTTAATTTAGCATAAAAAAAATTCTTTAAATATTTTTTATAAAATATTCTTCATTATCATCACTAGAATCCATTTTGTAATGATGATGATGTTTACCACCCTCTAAGACCAACGATGTCTATTGGGAAAATAAAGGGAATCATATTAAATATTCACTACTACAATATGGATCTGTAGCGTCATTATTTTGCGTCACCACAACTTATTTTTCCATTTTCAATTTTTTTGTTGGTGCCCATCAAGAATTAGCTATGTGATTCTAGTGTTAAGTTTGCATTGAATCCACGATGTAGAATTTTTTTTTTTTTTTTTTGTCTTTCATCGTACTTAAGTTGCCTAATGTCGTATTATTCCCAATTTTATGTCGTTTCCACATTGCTAAAATTTTCCATGCATTGAAGGGATTTTGTTTGTGTCATATTGCATTGAATTAACGTTTTATATGTAATGGATGACATCTTATTAGCATCATATTAGCATTGTAATAATATATTTGATAAAATCTACACGTTATCGTATTTGCACATAGTTCTGGTGCCATTCTTCCAATAAGTTCCAACTGATCATTGTTAATAGTGAAGTTTACAAAACCTAATGTGACGAATCATGGTACACAAATTAAGAAAAATTACATCCTCCTTGTAACCCATATCTTCTCTTCAAAGTTCAAGCTAGTACACTACACTGAAGAAGAAAAACAACCACTATTCAAGTTGTTTCTAAGTACCTAGTGTTATGATATACTACCTAGCCTAGATTCATGCTAAATAATTCTTCCCTCTCAACTTTTTATTTTTATTTTAGTGGGATTGATAAGACCTTTGTATCCTTAAATCACAAATTTTCAATTCTCCAAGGATTCAAGCTTTCCTAGAACATAATTTTAATGTGTTGGTATCTCTACTCTTCCACCTCCTGCTTGGCTTAATCCATTAGCATCACAATCTTTCACTTCCTTGTTGGCTGGATTTAGTATCCTTTGCTTATGTCTAACCACTGAAAAAGAAGTAAAAAACACCATTCACGATGTTACTAAGTACCTAGTGTTGCGATATAACATTTAACCTATAGTCATACTAAATAATTCTTCCCTATCATCTTATTTGATTTTGGTGGGACTAATGAGACCTTCATATCCTCAAATCACAACCTTTCAGTTCCCCAAGGATACATGCCTGCCCAAGTCACATTTTCATCCATCGCTATCTCCACTCTCCCACTTACTAGCTGGCTTAATCCATTAATACTACAATATTCCACTTCCTTGCTAATTGGATTTAACCTTTGCTTGTGTTTGACCATGGGAAAGGGAAGGGACATATTTAGTGGTATTTCAGAGAAATTAATATGCTTTCACATCTTCTCAAGCCTTCTGTTCAGAGACACAATACATTTATCTACCATCTCTTAGAGATGGCAATTACTTTGGACTTTACTCCCCCATCTTGATTTCTCCCATGTTTTTTTTTATTCTATTATCTCTCAAGAAAAAAAAAAGAATATGCACAATTGATAACATCCATTTCTTCCATTCTACTCAACTTGAATGTTTTAATAATTCATTGGATGTTTTAATTGATAACATCCCTTTCTTCCATTCTACTCAACTTTAATGTTTTTAGATAAGGAGTTGTATGAAATAAATATTTTCAAATTAGTCAAGAAATGTATTCATTCCACAACTTCAAAAATAGTAATTTGTTTTTTTTACTCTGGTAGGTATGACTTATGAAGGTGAAGATACCAAGAAATGTATTCATTCCACAACTTCAAAAATAGCAATTTGTTTTTTATTTTATTTTGGTAGGTATGACTTATGAAGGTGAATATACAAATGAAGATGAACATGAAGGTAGTCCAACAAATGTTCCAAAATCTCTCTTTTCAATCAAATACCTCCTATGTTTGGAGCTCTATTACTTTAATTTTACAAATCTACCCACTCATTTTTGTGGCTGCCAAATCCCCTCTTCTTAAAACATTGATGATCATAGTTGTAGTTAGTTCAAAGCAATTTGAAAATCTTGGTATTCAATCTCAATTGTTTACAACCTTTTAATTTATATGGTAATAAGGTCAAGGAGGTAGCTAGGTCATCGCCACCCTATTATTTCCATCCCCATCTTCCTTTTTGTTTTCTCCACCATACTCCTTCTCGCCACTACAACCACTTTCCTTATTCTCCCCAATTCTTTCTTTCTCCCATCCTTCCTATCCCTTTCCTATTTGTCTTCATCCTTCTTGTTGTTGAATTTTAAATTCTAGACTAGTTTACAACTGCAGTAAGCTAACTAGGAACTCAAGAAGATTAACCATACACAAATTACACAATGGGTCTACTCATTTGACCATAGGTAATGCTCTTCATTACCACCCAACCATAGGCATCCTCAAGTGCCACCCCCGAGCAGAGCAAGAGACCTACTACATATAGATATCTAAGAGAAAGTCACCCAAACACAGATATATATGGTGCTACGTATGTGCCCAATCTGTTGTCTTAGAAATGCCTCAGAACAGAACGAGTTTTGTTGCCTCAGACTAGTACTCATGCAGTTGCCTCAGATGTGTTAAGAGGGCATGTTATGTGTCCAAAATAAGTATAGGGTGCATTTATATATATAGGTCCAATATAATGAGGGGAAGTGTATTTTCACATAAGGTTGACTTATACAAATTGCATACAAGCTAATTTATATCATAATATAAATTAGTCTTTACTTAATAGGCTGACTTGTACCCTTATCGCTCAATGCAAGTGATTTGGGGTTTTCTCTTCTCAAGATATCATTCATAGGAGGTTTCTTGGAGGTGAATACCTCCTGCAGCTACCAAAAACATCAACACTCCCTCTTATCTAGGGAGGTATTCTCAATGATGTTTACTCCTGGTCCTCATAGCCTCGCAGACTATACGATGGTCCTTCGACCATGGCATGGTCTTGCAGACCATGTTATTGGTAGCATCTCCTCGTCACACATTGCTACTCCAATGTGGACCTTTTCGATCTTCTAGGGCCTCATCACCACTAGAATGACACTAGGGTATCATTGCCACTTAGTGTGCCATTTTCAAAGGCCTCATCACTACATGACATATCTCATCAAGGAAAAATGGTCTCTAAGGGTTGTTGGGCACCAACCTAGATGAATGTTCTCCCAACCTGTTAGGGTTGCTGGGCACCAACCCAGGTGGAAATTCTCTCAACCATATGACGATCAGATCTCCAAGGGTTGTTGGGCACCAACCCAAATGGATATTCCCAACCCCTAAGGGTTGTTGGCCAGTGGAATATCCTCCCAATTGCTTGGATACCTCAACCACTTGATCTTGACCTAAAGGGTACGTCACACATGGCTCATCCCATGTGGACACATCAACACATGGCTCATCCCATGTGGACCTCTAGAGGCTCCTCCCTCTAGAAACACTAGGGTCTATCCCATAGTGTGACATCATGGGTCCACTACCCATGACATGTCTTCTAGTGCTCAACCACTAGGGACATCACTCTCACATATCAACTCGATTAAGTCCATATGAGTACGAATTGGAGAGCCATCTCAAGTCAACTCAACCCAGTCCAGAGGAGTATTACAGGAGACCAAATACAAGTCAACTCAACTTAGTACAGAGGAGTATGACTCATCTCATAGATCAACTCAACGAATTCCATAGGAGTACGATCTCACCTATTAGATAGGTGTCCTCATAGATAAACTCAACTCAGTCCAGAGGAGTACAATCTGGATAATTTCTTAGAAAGACGCAATCGTCAACCCTCCCTCTCAACAAGGGAGGCATCATGCCAAGTATTTCACAGAAGTACTCGAACTTCATCCTGGTTAGAAGCTTCATGAGATCATATGCAATCTGGTATTTTGTAGGAAATAACTGCACCTGTACTTTCTCTCTCTGCATCATGTCTCGAACATAATGATATCACTGACCAATCAAGTCTGTAAAGAGCTTACGAAGCCACACTGCTTCACGAACTGACATCCATGATACTATCTATTTATATGGTACTCACGATATAGAAATATCTTAGGCCATATACATCAATCCTTGTATACCAAGTTTGAGGTGCCTGAATAAGTCCATACAGGGCCTTCTTCGATATGAACACATAAGATTCCTTCTCATGTATCACGAAACCAACCGGTTGCTCAATGTACACTTCTTTCTCAATATATTTATGGAGAAAGGATGTCTTCTCATCCACTTGATGTAATCTCCATCCCATGGCTACTGCAAGGGAAATGATCGTCTGGGTGGAAATATATCAAGCAATAGGAGAAAATGTCTCCTCATAATCTATTCCCTCCACTTGAGAGAAACCAATGGCAACAAATATCGTTTTGTGCTTCTCGATGCTTCCATCAACTGTACGTTTGATCTTTATAGATCCACTTGGAAGTCACCACAGAATTCCCTTACGGTCTCAGAACAATATCCCACACATCATTCTTTATGATGGAATAATACTCCTCCACCATGGATTCTCTCCATATTTTCAAACTAGATTCTTCCTCACAACATGAAGGCTCAAGAATTAATGATGTGGCTCATAGCTACATCATAAATTAAATGTCTCTGTGGTCTCTGGATTTCTCGGAAAGTACCATGAGAGCTGCATGTCCTTCTGCCTCCTGCAGAGTTTGATGAGCCTACGCAGACCTCTTCCGACCTACTACAATATCTCTAGGAATATCAACTGGATCATTTAGATCAGCGGGCTCAAATATATCCCTCTGAAATGCTGAAGGGTGAGGGGGGAGAAGTCATCATCTCCTCCTGCCTCTCATTGTCAATCTCCATGTGAGATCCTCTAGATCTCCAGAAGGCTATCTTCTCTTCAAAGGAAATAGTTGTCATGGGTCCACACAAATATGATTGCATAAGATCCCCTTGGATCTGTTTTCACTACTCAAAAAGGACCCCACAATCTCTACAAATGCCATCATTCTCTACACAAAGATATGGAAGTCTTGACACCATCTTCCCCAGGGCAGGAAGAGCTCTGAAATGTAAATGAGCAAATCTCCTATGTTATCATTTATTCAAATTGATGGAATCACGTGACAAGATTCAGACTGGTAAAACTTGTCAATCCATATAAACTCATTGTTTGGTCAGACTGCTTCATGTCTCAAACTAGAGACCATCTAATATGTTTCCTTCTGCAACCGTAACTATGGATCTCTCTTATGGATATCACTAGTAACCTGTCTTCGTTGTAACTTTCCCAGAACAAGAAAAACAAAAGAAAAAGAAACAACATCTCTATGGAAATCTCCATGGAAGATAACCTGCCAGAAACAATAAAAGAAAAGGAAAAAATATCTCCTAGAGGGGAGATCAATAAGTACATTTCTAGTATCATGACTTCAAAGCAACTTAAAGATTTTTATCATAGCTACAAGACCTAATTGTAATGTAGCAAGTCATATGTACTAGAAGTGTAGGTTACATGCATGATAATTAAAACAATCAAACCTAGAGTCTTCTCTTCCAGGGAGAGTGTGATGCTCCTTTGAGTGCACTGAGATCCCTTTTGATCTAGAATTGCAGCAAAAAGGTCCCTCCTCCTGCAAGCACCCTCATGATAATGATATGATAATATATACACACACACACACACACACACACACACACACACACACACACACACACACACACACACACAAGTGCATGCCTCTCAAATTGTAGCATCATCAGGTACTAGTGCAACTTCATCCACAATTGAGTAGCCTCAGATTAGCCTTAGGGAAGGATATAAAACTTGTAAATTATGGATCTCAGACTATACTTGAATTGATGCCATGAATATACTTTAGACTAGGCCTCAGAACAACACTTCAAATTCTCAGTTTTTCCTTGCAGACTACCTCAAGATCACCCCTTTTCTTTCAAAATTTGTGTCAATAGAAGGCCTTATACTCGACCTACAAGCCGACCAAAGTTCAAACTCAATACTGTTCAAGACTCACCTTTATAAGAATCATAATTTTCCCTCAAAACAATGTTTACATCGTCTCTGAAGAGACCTCAGATCAACACTTTAGGTCTGCCAACAATTCATCCTTGGGACTGTCAAAGGAAGGCCTTAGAAAAAGGCTTAAACTACCCACAGGTTGCTTGAAATTCACTTCAGAGAAGACTTCAAACTCTGCTACAATTTGTGCCAAAAGGGAGCCTTAGAAACTAGCGCCCCTGACAAACTTCAAGTTCGGCCTTGTAGCCTTAGTGGATTCTCCCAGACTTCATCAAAACTTTCCTTAGATCTTTTTTCAAAACTTCCAACTTTAGACTCATTACAGGTTTGTTAAGGAGGCTCGACCCCTTCTTTTGTGCCTACAATTTGGGTCCCAACAACCCTTAACTATTGTGCAATGGTCATCTTACAGGAACCACTCTGATACCATGTTGAATTTTAAATTCTAGATTAGTTTACAACTGTAGTAAGCTAACTAGGATCTCAAGAAGATTAACCATACATATATTACACAATGGGTATGCTCGTTTGACCATAGGTAATGCTCTTCATTACCACCCAACCATAGGCATACTCAAGTGACACCCCCAAGCAGAGCAAGAGACCTGCTACATAATGATATCCAAGAGAAAGTCACCCAAACATAGAGATATATGTTGTTACAGATGTGCCCAATCTGTTGTCTTAGAAATTCCTTAGATCATGTCGAATTTTGCTTCCTCATAATAGTACTCCTGCGGCTGCCTCAGATGTGTTAGGAGGGCGAGTTATGTGTCCAAAAATGAGGATAGGGTGCACTTATATATATGTCCAATATAATGAGGGGAAGTGTCTTTTCACATAGGGTCGACTTGTACAAATTGCATACAGGCTAATTTATATCATAATATAAATTAGTCTTTACTTAATAGGCCGACTTGTACCCTTATCTCTCAATGCAAGTGATTTGGGGTTTTCTCTTCTCAAGATATCATTCTTAGGAGGTCTCTTGGAGGTGAATACCTCCCACAACTACCAAAAACATCAACACTTGTGTGTGAATATATCCATAGAACTCTTGGATGATTTGTAAATATGAATCTAATATAGAATTGACATAACAACATTCAACATTAAATATAACATTCAAGCACAAAAGAATGTAGTACAATAAATTTGTTCTTTTACAAACCATTGTAACTAACCATGATTATATTGAAGTTTTAGTGTAAAGGCATAGGGTAGACATGGATATTTTGTTTGGTATCTCTTTTCACTCTCTCTTGGGGTGGAACAATGCATTTTCATTGAGAAGAAGAAATTAATGGTACTTTTAGGTGTGGGCTTTGTTGTGCTTCATGCAACACGTTGAGCATATCCTTTGTTTCACATAAATTATGTTATTATTTCTATTGAATGTGGAAATTGGAAGCATTATTGTTACTTGTAGAATGTAGAAAAAAACAAAACCAATAGGAACTTAGAATAACCTCATCTTTATTATACAAATTAAGCACCTTCAGTTTATCTAGAGATCAGTTCACCCTTCTTGTCTTCACCATCATCTTTTGGTTCATCACTACCTTTCTTATCATCATCCCCTCCCTTTTTGTTTTCTACACCATTCTTCTTCACCCCACCATCATCCTCTTTTTGGTTGACCAAGGGGGGAATTTTCGGTGGCAACTTAACAAAATATGTAAAACTATAAATGAACATAATTTATGTTTAAATGGTCTAACCAACTAATGGTACTTCTTGGTGTAGTCTTTGTTATGCTTCATGAAACAATTTGAGTAGCTCCTTTCTACCTTGTTTGGGAAAGGAATACCTTCTTTTACCCCCATAAGGTGTTCATGCACTTTTATGCTTTTTTTGGGGAGCTAAATTAGCAATTTTAGTATCCTTAAAACTAACAGATTAACTTTTCAAGTCTCAACATTAACAAGTGCATACTTGACATTTTTTCTCGCTCCCCTAACTTGATTTTGTGGTTTATATCCATTAAATCTAGAGGAGGATTACTATGTGATCTATTATTGTTGGAATCATGTGGCCATACCTAAGTTGTTTTCTCTTTTCTTTTTGAGTTTACTGTATTACTTGATGTCTTTATATAAACATGCCTTGGTTTTTTTGAGATATTGGTTGCATTTGTAGTTTCATATCCTCAAATCATAAGCTTTATATATATATAAATTATGAAGGTGAATATAGAGATGAATATGAACATGAAGGTAGTCCAACAGATATTTCATAATCTATCTTTTCAATCAACTACTTCCCACTTTTGGAACTCAAGAATTAATTTAAATTTACAATGCTAGCTACACATTTCGATTATTATGATTGGAAACATTGTTGATCTTTTTGGAATGCACAAAAACAAAAACACCAACACTAAGGACTTCAAAATAACCCATTTATGTTCTACATACTAAGTACCTTCCAATGGGTAAAAATTGACATAATTCCACCTTTGACCTTTCTCCTCTAGGCTGAACCTTGTTGATGAAGTTTAGAAAAATGATCCCATTTCTCATACAAAAATGAAACTAAGATGGATAGAATTCATGCGTATAGAATTAATCATGCTCTTCACCCATGCCACATGCATCATCTTATTATCTACAAATGACTCGTGCCTTCTCTCACCTAAATTTTTTATTTCAAGAACATAGGAAGAAATTACAATGAATTAACTTCTATTTTTGGTGATTTTCAAGTGTTGAAGAAATCTGATTTTTTCAAAATGAAGCTTTTTGAATACTTATTTTCAGATAAGTGATCATTTGAATTCTAAGTAACAAGTTCTCATAGTGGTGAGAATTACATCAAATGCATTCAACACATGTGTTATTATACATAAAAAAACATTTATTTCTTAGGTGTGGATGAAGAAATGCCTATTTTACTAGTTGCTTTGGAAGTGATGTTTCATGATTGTGTCAAGTCATGTATGTGAAATTTGAATGTTGTTCGTTAGATTCATGAGAAAAAATCCAAACTTTGAGCCCTACTATAAACTTTGCAAATAAATGTATTTCCCGAGCTACAAGACTTGGCATGGGTAAACACAAGTCAAATTGTGGGCTTATAGAGTTGGGAAGGAGTCTTTGCATGAATTGTTGTGTATGACTTTGAATGGATCAAAGTATTGAAGAAAAATCAACAAACATTTGTTAGACTAATTTTGAAAGAGTTTAATGATAACAATGAGGGTGTTAAATCTAAATTAGATGAAAATGGTATTAGTTTGGCTTGCTCTACCTTGTTGTGCGTAGTGGGTGTTATTAAGAATATTGATAGAAAATTATTTGAAACAATGCTCAAAGTGTTTTGTAAAGATACAAATATTCATAAGTCAAGAACTAACTGAATAGTAAACAATTACTATTTTGAACACGATATCTTAATATTTTAATTAATCAATTTATGAAGGTCATGTGAGACAGGTAGATAATTACTTTAAATTCATTTCAAGTTTCTTTTCTTACCAATTGGGTTGATACTATATGTTCAACATCATGATCGTTGGTCATCCATAAAATGCTGAAAAAATCATAGCTTTTTAGAATGCATTGGAGAAAAAAATGATCTGATTCATGAACAATAATTTTTTCATGTTAACTAGATATCAAATTCAAAACAAACTTCACTAGATACTAATCACTTTCTTGCAACAATGACATGGTGTCTTGTGTCTTTGGTGTGAAATTTCATAGTGAAACTGAGAGGATCTCCAAGAGTTTTAGGACTCCCATATTCATGGATAATAGATTAGAAATACAACCTTGTTTGGATTGTTTCGGGCTCCCAATATTTTGGCCTTTGGGGAGGCCATCCCCAACTTATTGTTCTAGTTATGAAACCCTCCCATATCATCAAATTATATGTCTAGGTTGATTATTAGATGTGAGTATAGTTTGTAAAAATTCCAACGTTGACCCCTTTCACCAGCCAAATATTTAACAAAATTATGTTGACTTTTCAAAAATTTCAATGGCTATACTTTGTTTTAATTAAAACAATATTTCCAACAAGCCCTTCATTTCCCAATTCCAAATTCATATGCTTAGTCTATGAAGTACACAAGTTGCATTTCTACAGGGAGGGGGGGACAATTTTCATAGTCATTACTTTATTAATCATATTCTATTTTGAATCAAATAAAATTGGGTTGGGTGATGATGTAGGGTTGCTTGCAACCTTTCCAATGTATATCACATTCTTGGTTTTGTTGAAAAGTCAACAAGAAATGTGTGTCTAATTTATTTTTCCCTTAAATAAATTGGACAATAAATATTAATCTATTATCTCATAATTACTTGAAATCATTAACTGAAATGACAAATCAGTTAGCTGTAGGAAATTCGAGTTCAAAGGTTGACTGGTGGGACATGGAAGTCAAATTAGTTGTAACTAAGTGACTTGAAGTTGTAACAGAGTTATAAGTGTAGCTATGTGAGTTGTGAAGTAGTTTAACTCAGTTGTACTAGTTGTAACTGAACTCACACTAGTGAGAGTTCAGTGAATTAATTATTAATTAATTCACAATCAGTGATCTCACATGCAACTGAAGATTTAGCATTGTTAACTACATGCATGTCAGATACAGTGGAGACCCAGTTGAGATAATAGGTGAAAGGGACAGTTTGGCTATCAGTTGTGATTTGAGTGAAGTGCACTCATGCAATCACACACACAGTGGATGTGCCCGTGATAAATGTGCATCCTAGGCAAGAGGAATTCAAATCATTTGCAGGGATTGCGCAGAGGAGGTAGGTTGTCTGGAGGTAGAGAATTGGCACATGTATTTGCTGATTTTTGTATGACAGTGTAAGACGATTGTATTGTACTGAGAGCTCTTGGATTAGAGTTTTGTATGAGATTGTTTCATGATCCATGATATACATAATATATGATAGTGGGGTTTTTATCTTTATGCTATCTCGATAAAACATTTGTTTTATGTGCAATTGATCTTTCTTCTTGATATTGCAATTGGCGATTGTGTTTTAAATTATGCAAGAATATTAGTAGAAGTGATTTTGTATTTAATAGTGGCATATAATTGTTATATCAGGAGAATCCGGTTAATACATAATTTGTATTGAAATTTCTACATGGTATCAGAGTGCAGAAGATTGCAAAAGCTGAGTTTGTGATTGGATAGAATTCGAATTTGCAGAAAGACTTTCTTGGTGCTACAACTGATTCAAGATCGAAATGGCTTTCAATGGCTTGAGGTTAGAGTATGCAACCGAGGGCATATCGAAATACATTTCTTGGAAGGATAGGATGGAGGCAGTAGTCAAAGACAATGGCTTGAAGGAATTCATCAACAAAGATGTTCCTAAGCCAGATGTTGCAGATGCTGCAAATCTTGATGCATGGAAAAAGAAAGTGGAAAAGGCGAGGATGATCTTGTTGGAGGGAGTACGAGACCACATTGTCTCAAACCTCCATGGGAAAACCACACCATATGCAATGTGGAAGGCTTTGACGGATCTATTCCAAAACAACAACGACCATAGGAAATTGGTGCTCAAAGATAAACTCAGGAAGATCAATATGGAGAAGGGCGAATCCATTCCAAAATATCTCACGAAGTTTCTCCAATGTCAAGATGAGCTGGGGAGTGTGGGAATAACAATCGATGATGATGATTTGGTGAGCTTGGTGCTCTTACGACTTCCCAAGAGTTGTCACAATTATCAAGACTCTGTCAATGGAAGGGAAAAATTGCCAGTTTGGGAATGACTATGGTCGGATCTAGTGCAGGAGGAGTTCAGGCGGAACACCAGAGATGTCTCTTCATCAAATCATGATGATGAAGAGGATTGTGCTTTGGATTCCAAGGCAAGGAAAGGGAAGGGGAAGAAATTCCATTCAAAATCCAAGTCTAAAGTCAAGAAGCTGGATTTGTCCAAAGTGAAGTGTTTTCACTATCATGAACATGGGCATCTCGCTACTAACTATCCATAGAAGAAGAAGAACAAGAAGGTTGTTGGAGCTGCAGCTGGTGAGGACCTTATCTCGCAATTTGAACTTGACTTCTCTTTGATCGCATGCATGGATTCAAGTGCATTGGGATCGGTGTGGTATTTGGATAGTGGCGCTTCCTTCCACATGACGGGAGATAAGGATTTTTTCAGTGACTTGGAGGAGAAAGATCTCAAAATGCATATAGAGATGGGAGATGATGGACGATACAGTGAGACTAGTATTGGTACCATTACCTTTCATAGGGAGTCAGGTAAACCATTTCAATTGAAAAATGTTATTCATATTCCAGGTCTGAAGAAAAACCTGGTCTCAATCGCAATGTTGGAGGATAGAGGCTATGGTGTTGTTTTCAGCGGTGGAAAATCTTTCATGTGACATAAAACAACGGGTCAAGTCAAGAAGATAGGGATTTGATTTAAGAATCTCTACAAGCTAGAGGTAGATGGTTGTGCTACCATGATGAGCAAGGCAAAAAAAAGTGGTGAGCCAGGATGAGGGTGAATTATGGCATAGGCGATTGAGACATCTTCATCATGGATCCTTGAAGATCATGCAACAAATATCTACTGAAATTCCAATGGGAACACTTTCTCAGTTATATCAGTGCAAGAGTTGCACCATGGGGAAGTATGTAAAGTCCACCTTTCATGAAAAGGAGAACTGTGCTTTGGTGATCCTAGAGAGAGTTCACATAGACGTGTGTGGACCATTCTTGGTTGCTTCAACAACAAAAAATAAGTATTATGTTATTTTTGTTGATGAATTTTCTCGTAAATACTAGATATTCTTCATGCAGAAGAAGGATCAAACATTCTCAAAGTTATGTGAGTTTAAAGCATTGGTGGAGAAAGAGTCGGGGAAGCAAGTGAAATCTCTAAGGAGCGATAATGGTGGATAATACATCTCTAATGAATTCAAAAACTTCTGCAACAAAGAAGGAATTCAAAGAGAACTCATAGTGCCTCATAACCCACAAAAAAATGTGGTCGCGGAGAGGAAGAACAGAATGATCGTGGGTGCAACACGAGCGATGTTGCATGATCAGGGCCTACCAATGCATTTGTGGGCGGAAGCATGCAACACTGCGGTTTATGTGAAAAACCATTGTCCTCATAGAGTACTTGGCATGAGTACACCTGAAGAATCTTTCACTGGTAAGAAACTTGATGTTTCTCAATTTATGATTTTTGGCTCATCTGTTTATGTGCATGTGACCAAGGATGCCAGGAAGAAGTTGGAACCGACTGTTGAAGTTGGGATATTTGTGGGTTACACAGAAACACCCCATAATTATCATGTGTATTTTACTAACAGTAAGATGACTGTTATGTGACAAGATATAAAATTCGATGAGGGGAAAGTCATGCAGTTGTTGCTTGAGAGGGAGCTAGACTTGCATGTAGAGGAGGAACTGTTGGTTCCCAAAGATGAGTCTCAATATGTGGATCAACCACATGAGGAGGTTCATGGAGTGGAGGAAGCCACTCATGCAGAGCCATCCATCAGAAATGGCAGAAAGCACACCATGGAAGCTGATAGATCGAGACTAGATGCTGCACAGAATGTAGGAGCCCCTACTTCATAGCGCAGACATAGACAGTTTCCTGATCGATTTACTGGATACTTGGATCTCATGAGAAAATGTATTGTGACTGAACCATCTTCCTTTCAGGAAGTAGTGCAGGATTCGGCCACATGGGTAGATGCAATGGTGGAGGAGTATGACTCCATTGTCAAAAACAATGCTTGGGAAATTGTTCCAAGGCTGATTGATAAATCAGTGGTAGTTTCGAGATAGATCTACAAGGTAAAGAAATATGCTTATGGGAGTTTTGAGAAATACAAGGCTAGGTTTGTGGCCCGGGGCTTCTCACAGATCAAGGGGATAGATTATGATGATACCTTTGCACTTGTCGCAAGGTAATCTTCCATAAGATCCATCTTTGCACTCTCAATGTAGATGGGCTGGCGCATTAATTAGATGGATGTAAAAACTGCGTTTCTCAATGGGATCATTGAGGAAGAAGTGTACATTGAGAAGTCAGAAGGTTTTGAGACCTTTGATAGGGAGTCACATGTGTGTAGACTCAAGAGAGAACTGTATGGGCTTTAGCAAGCACCCTGTTCTTGGTACACTCAGATAGACAGCTATTTCACCGGATTGGGCTTCACCAAAAGTGAAGCAGATGAAAACCTATACCAAATTGTGGTGGAGGGTAAGCTTTTAATCATTGTTCTTTATGTTGATGATTTAATAATGATTGGTGATGAGCAACTGATACATTCATGCAAGGAGGACATTGCAAAGGAGTTCGAGATAAAGGATTTGGGCCTTCTTCATTATTTCCTTGGATTGGAAATATGGCAGCGAGATGGTGAACTTTTTATGTCTCAAGGAAAGTATGCAAGGGAGATACTAGGTAAGTTTCACATGGAGGGCTGCAAACCCATGGATACTCCTCTTCCAAGAAACTGGAGGAAAGAGGATGCTACTTTTGGAGAGGTAGTGGATGCTACTGTTTATCGAAAATCAGTTGGTTCGCTAATGTATCTAGTGAATATGAGACCAGACATTTTCTATGCGGTTAACCAACTGAGTCAAGCGATGGTTAAGCCTACCAAGCTCTTTTGGAAGGCGGGTAAGCATGTCTTGAGATACCCGAGGGGCACATCTGAGTATGGCTTATGGTATAGACATACAGATGAGGTGAAGTTGCATGGCTTCACAGATGCAGATTGGGTGGGAAACCCAATGGACAGAAAGAGCACATCAGGGGGGATCTTTAGTATCATATCTACAGTTGTTTCTTGGTACAACAGGAAACAGAGATCTGTGGCACTCAGTTCAGCGGAAGCAGAATACATGGCAACGATTCAAGCTGTATGTGAGGCTATCTGGATGAGAAAGATCTTGATTAGTTTGTTTGGTTCTCATTTAGATCCGATAGTGATTCATTGTGATAATCGGAGTTTCATTAAACTCTCAATTAATCCCATGTTTCATGATAGATCTAAGCATATAGATATCCAATATCATCATCTCAGAGATTGTGTGCAACGGAAGATCATGTTGCTTCAGTACATTCCTATGGAAGATCAGGATGTAGACATTCTGACGAAGGTGCTCACCAGGAGAAAATTCGAATACCATAGATACAGGATTGGGGTGAAGGATAATCCCTTTCTTGTTGAGAGGGAGTGTTGAAAAGTCAACAAGAAATGTGTGTCTAATTTATTTTTCCCTTAAATAAATTGGACAATAAATATTAATCTATTATCTCATAATTACTTGAAATAGTTAAATGAAATGGAAAATCAGTTAGCTATAGGAAATTTGAGTTCAAAGGTTGACTGGTGGGACATGGAAGTCGAATTAGTTGTAACTAAGTGACTTGAAGTTGTAACAAAGTTATAAGTGTAGTTATGTGAGTTGTGAAGTAGTTTAACTCAGTTAAGTGAGTTAAGCTCAATTGTACTAGTTGTAACTGAACTTACACTAGTGAGAGTTTAGTGAATTAATTATTAATTAATTCACATTCAATGATCTCACATGAAATTGAAGATATACCACTGTTAACTACATGCATGTTAGATCCAGTGGAGACCCAGTTGAGATAACAGGTGAAAGGGATAGTTTCGCTATCAGTTGTGATTTGAGTGAAGTGCACTCATGCAATCACACAAACAATGGATGTGCCCATGAGCAATGCATATCATAGGCAAGAGGAATTCAAATCATTTGCAGGGTTTTCCATTGTAGGGATTGCGCAAAGGAGGCAGGCTATCTGGAGGCAAAGAATTGGCACATGTATTTGCTGATTTTTGTATACAATGTGAGACGATTGTATTGTACTGAGAGCTCTTGGATTAGAGTTTTGTATGAGATTGTTTCATGATCCATGATATACATAATATATGATAGTGGGGTTTTTAGCTTTATGCTTTGCCGGTAAAACATCTGTGTTATGTGCGATTGATCTTTCTTCTTGATATTGCAATTGGCGATCATGTTTTAAATTCCACAAGAATATTAGTAGAAGGGATTTTGTATTTAACAGTGGCATATAATTGTTAGATCAGGAGAATCCAGGAAATACATAATTTTTATTGAAATTTCTACAGGTTTTGACTCCTGATTGCTAAAAATGAACTTTTGCAAGATCAAGACTAGTTTCAGGATAACACTTTGGCAGTAGATGTTCATAGTTTAAAAAGTTTTTTTGTTGGGCACCTGAATAAAAATTTATATTTTCCAATTTGTAACCTACCTCAGTATCTCCAACACCATATCAATTTCCCCATTTTGAAATCAGATGACTCACTTAAAGATAACACACATCTTTGAACCAATTTCGAGGGTGTGGTCAGGAAAAGTACCTAGCAAGGTTTCTGGGTAGATGAATAATTGAGTGGAAGAATCAAATTATATTTCCAACTTGACATATTTTAATTAATTGTTGATACATTTCCAATGAGACCTCATTTTTCGAGTGGTATTAAGAGGGAGTTTTCTTATAACTTCGAGCACACTACTTCAATACTTTTTGGAACTCACTTCATTCACAAAGGACACAATGGTCAATTTTGCAATGGCATTGCACCATTTGAACTACCAACAAAGCTACCACAGACCTAAACCAAAGGAAACAAGAATGTGAACTTAGAACAAGGGAGAGGATTACTTATTTTAAGAAGTTAAGTATTCTACTGCATAATTGAAGCATCATGATAAAAACAAGGAAGAGCCACAATAAAAATGTTTGTCCCTCACTATTAAACCACATTTCTCATAGAACTACAATTCCATGAACCTAAGCACAATTTCCACAAGTGAGAAAAGGAGTATAATAGTGAAATTCCACTACTTCATAACTAGTGGTCATTTCATCCTTGAATTTCCTGCCAAGAAGTTGGATATTAAATGGTTTGGCCTCTTAAGGATAGATGTGCACTATTTTGAAAGAGTTTAATGCTAACATTGAGGGTATTAAATCTAAATAAGATGAAAATGGTATTAGTTTGGCTTGCTCTACCTTTTTTTCTTAGTGGGTGTTATTAGGAACCTTGACAGAAAATTATTTGAAACAATGCTCAAAGTGTTTTGTGAAGATACAAATATTGATACATTTCCAATGAGACTTCATTTTTCGAGTGGTCTTAAGAGGGATTTTTCTTATAAAATCGAGCACACCACTTCAATACTTTTTGGAACTCGCTTCATTCACAAAGGACACAATGGTCAATTTTGCAATGGAATTGCACCATTTGAACTACCAACAAAGCTACCACAGACCTAATCCAAAGGAAACAAGAATGTGAACTCAGAACAAGGGAGAGGATTACCATTTTAAGAAGATAAGTATTCTACTACGCAATCGAAGCATCATAATCAAAACAAGGAAGAACCACAACAAAATATGTTTTCCCCTCACTATTAACCCACATTTCTCATAGAACTACAATTCCATGCACTTAAGTTCAATTTCCACAAGTGAGAAAAGGAGTATAATGGTGAAATTCCACTACTTCATAACTAGTGGTTGTTTCATGCTTGAATTTCCTTCCAAGCAGTTGGATATTAAATGGTTTGGCCTCTTAAGGATAGATTTGTTTATAATTTCTCTTAGAGTGATAATAGAATCTCCCACCATCGTCGTCACATGAATCATTTGGGATTTAAGGAGTAAAAGGCCTTTCTATATGACTAAAGCCTCAAATTCATTGTTCATGGTAGTGCCAATCCCCCAAGCATATTTAACTTCTTGGTTTCCCTCAAAGCTAATGATGAATCCCTCCACACCTACCACCCCTAGATTACAATTATAATAATTAAATAATAATTATTATTTTTAATTATAATTATTATAATAATAAATTAATAGTGATTATAATATTTACTATAATTGATTTTTTAATTATAATAATAAATATAAGGATATAGTGTTGCTTAGAATTTCTAGATATAAACTGTGTAATAAGTTTTGAAACGTCCAAAACTTATTACACAATTTATATCCAAAAATTCTAAGCAACATTATGACTAACTGTGAAAACCTACACTCAGATAAGAATATAGTATTTATAATAATAATAATAATAATAATAATAATAATAATAATAATAATAAATAATTATACTTTTTAAATTATAACACCATTTTTATATTATTAATAACAATAACAATATTTTTTACGACGACGAAGCAACATTTTTTTAGTCATTTTTTTGTGATGCAAAATGATGTTATCACGATGCTTTATTGAAATGTTTTTGAAACTTAAACAATACTAATATAATGTGACAATGCACAATTTAATCTAGCATTGGGATAGTGAATGTAGAAACAACACAATATTGACACAAAATTTAAAAAAAAGGAAAAAGAAGAAATGAAAAAAAAATGCACACTTGCATCAAACTCGTTGTCTGTTTCTCTTATAAGTTGAAAATGAGGGGTGGGGGGGTTCCTTATTTAATTTTCACATGAGGGCCTGTTGCAAAGATTCATGGGGTTGAAAGGGATTTGCAGGGGCACTCAACAGGAGCAAGCAAGCAATATTTGTGGGGCATCACCTGATCTTTTGGATTTTGTTGATGGGGCATAATTCACCCAACAATAGTAAGGGGTACTCCTCGGTGCACTACCCCAATTAGACTATACACTATTTGGTTTAGGAGACCAATCCAAAATTTGGATTGGATGCCATTACTAGTTATAAGGATGAAAGTGGGTGATTATGCAATGAAAATATGTAGAGGAAGACTATGTATGAGAAGAAATCTAATCTACTTCTAACCTATTCTACCCTATCCTAGATAGGAGTAAACCATAGTAACTGAATGAGTTGTAAATGAAAATAAACTTTGTCAAAAACCCCACATAGTTACCCGAAATGAGGGTGAAAAGTTAGTAACATGAGTATACATCCGTATAACCAGAAAAGTCTAAATTATATTTTTGCATACATTTACAACTCATGAGCTTAGGACTTAAAAATACAAGAAAGAATAACAATACTGTAACATAACATAGTGTGCATTAGAATAGTCTATCAACAAACATTATTCTTACAGTCCATGTGATTAGCATACATCCTACTTGAATAAGTTCACAGAAAAATCAACCACACACACAAGTTCTTCTCCCTTTTGAAAAGTTGGTCCTGAGGGATTCTCAATATTCATCAACACAGTATATGTCCTTGAATTATTTCTTGAGTTTATGCAATGCTTGAAGAGCCCCTTCAAAATGGGCTTCTTATCCTATTTATACTTATTTTCCTAACTGTTTTGTGACTCTTTGTATTCTCTGAAAGAAGCTATTATAAAAATCTTCATCTCCTTCTTCTTGATGACAAGTGTACAAAGAAGAGACAAAATTGGGAGTAGTTAAGAAGAGACAAAATAGGGGACAAATAATAGCAATTTCGAATTTTCTATTTTTTCTTTTTTTTGTATTCTTGTCCTGGAGGTAGGATACCCAAATTTCCAACTGATCATACAAATCAAAGAGTCTATGTTATATAATTCCTTCAATGCTGGTCACGTGCATTGCTACATGGTCGTTGAGGGTTTGCATATCTTTCGACAATGTTTTCATGAATTCCTGAACCATGGTGTGGAGCTTTGTTGGTTGGATGAGGTGTTGTTCTATGAGATCCATTGTCATTGAAGTGGCTGCCAGAGTGACTCCTCATCTATGATTGTTTTTGTCTTGTACCTTGTCAACTAGGTCCTCCATTATAAGGTTTTTTCCAAGCTCTTCTAGCTAGGGAAATCAACACAACTTGAGTAGTTCTTGTGCTGCTTTATGTAGCCATGAATAAATTTCCATTGAGACAGTAATATATTTGTATGCATTTTGTCCTAAGAGTTGGAAATGGTCAAGTGCATGGACATCAATTTTCTTTCTCTATCGAAGGGGTAGTAGAGCTCTATCAGTGCATCCAGGTTTTCTGCGATCCACGTATCGGTGTTGTTCATCCCCTCTCGAATAGTGTTGAATTGTGCAAGCTTGGTTTTCACCATTTTATGTTTCTCCACGATAGTAGTAGCTAAGTCTCGGAACATGTGCAAGTGTGTGTACATGTTGATTAAGGCACCCTTTAGTTCAGTTCTAACGTTCTGTGCACTAGTCTTAAAACTATGAAGGATTCCTTCATCGACCCTTACCTACTGACATTTCTCCTCGATTTCCTTAATCCTTGCTTGATTTATTAGATTTTTATGATACACATTCCAAACATTATCCTCTGTGGCACTCCAAAAATAGGACCTAGTTGAGGCTATGGCTACTGGATCTTTTCTAACATGCTCAGTTATGGGGGTCTATGTAATGACTAAAATCGAGTCTCCCCTGTTACTGGTACCCTATTTTATTTTTCTTGTATAATTTGACTTGATGCTTTGTCGTATACGAAATTTCATAGGTCGGGTACATGATTTGGCCTGATGGAATGTTGAGTCCCAAACTAAGCCTACTAGCATTGGATGTTGATATCTCAAGAATATTAGTGTCCATTGGAACTATCCCCTGGTTCTTTTCTTCTTCATATTTCTTCCTCTGCTCTTCCTCTACTTCTTTATCTGCAACTTCTTTAGCTTCTTTCTCTACTGCTTCTTTCACTGCTGCTACCTTTTCCGCTACTACTTTTTTCTTTTCTTCTTTCTTGACAACTTCCTTTGTTGTGGTTTCTTCTTTGTCCTTGGATTTGGCTTCTTCAATGATCTTCCTCTTCTTATCCGCAGTGTCACTATTTTTCTTTTGAACCTTCTCTTTTTATCCACTAGTGTCTCTTCATCTTCTATTGATATTGAACGTCCAGACAAGAAAGAAGGAGACATTATTTCTGCTGACTCTTCCTCTCCTTTCTTCCTGGATTCCTTTCGTTCTTTCTCTTCATCCAAAATCATTCCAATGGACTTGCCTCATCTCTTGAAGGTGACCTCATGATCTGGATTATTTTCGGCATGAAATGAGAGTGGAGATATAACAAAGAAATGCACAGAGATATCGCAGATATTCAATAATATAACATAAATGTATCATAAATGCAACCATAAACACATATATACAGTAATACACGATTTCTATTAATGAAATAAATGTACAGAGACTGTAAAAATACAGAGTGAAAGACTCGCTAGAATGGTGGCAACTTATCTATGAGAAGAGATGTGACGGCTACTTTCATTCGCAAGAAGATGGTTACAATGAGGCTCTGAAGGAATTTTTACAATAAACAGGAATTCCAAAAACCCTAGACATCCAAAAACCCTAGACATCCAAAAACCTAACCCTAGGAGATGAAGCACCAAAAGTCACGTGGGCCCTATTTGGGTAAGTGAGTACATCAACTTCCCGAGGTCGTAACTTTTGCATACGATCTCCATTTTAGGCGTGTGATAGCTCGTTGGAAAGGTATTGCCGAGGAGATTCATTTTGGGGGCTCAATCATGAATTTGACTATAATTGAGAAACTCGATCTCGAAAAACCTTCATTTGGGCCCTCAAAATGGCCCCGGAAGTTAAAAACTGCTAAAAATAGTAAATTGCCAAAATCGCCAAAAAACTATTTTGAGCCAGTTGGAAAAGGTGGGTGGCCACTGATATCCACCTGGATCAATCCTCCCTCCTTAGGAAGCAATGGTCTCCATTATGTTGAGTTTCCGGGGGAGAGGGGAAAGCGTTTGCTGAATCTGCATGTTGGTGAGTTGCTTGCCTTGCTGGAGACGTCGCGCTACTCAGTTTGTGGAAGTTTGTCATGAACCTGTTGAGGCTGAGGCCATTCAACAAGTCAGGCTACATGAGAGGACGATGTGTAGAAGGAATATTTGCGCTTTTCTGCAACCTTGTCGACTTTCTTCTGTTTGATAGAAGGTGCTTGGGGCGAGGCTGTAGTGGTTGCAGTTTCCTTCTGTTCTCCTTTTGAACAGATTGTGAAGAAGCTAAATTTTGCAGTATGAGATACTACCTTGCAGCCCTTTTTAGGTGGAACAGTAGTTGGAACTACCTCTGGTATTCTGTAGAGATGACCCCCCAGAGAAACAATGACACTGCAAGGTCGAGACTCATAAACAACATGGCGCTTCCACATATATGGTTGGCCCAAGAGAACATCACAGACATCCAATGGCGCAACATCAAATAATACCTCATCCTTGAAGGGTTGGATGTCATATGACAATCAACATTGTTGGATGACACGAAGATCTCGTCCTTAGCGAAGCCACCCAATGTTGTATGGCTGYTGGTGTGGTGTTGTCAACAATTCCAACTGTTTGATGACCTCTGCTGAGATGAGGTTCTTCTGGCTTCCACTATCAACAATAAAATGCAGTGGGGTCCCCTTCACCCACATCTGTGAATGAAAAAGGTGCTCCCCCTCTTCAGGATCTGTTGATTCTTCTGGTTGAATTGTTGTGGTCACGACAATAGCTGTGGGGTCCGCGTCAATGATCTGTCCTTTACCATTATTTTCAGAATCAGATTCTGAATTAGGGTTCGGCTCTTTGTCTTTGATCTCAGCCACCAATGACTATTTTGAGTGACATTCATCGGTGTTGTGCCAGGGGCTTTTGTGGAACTCGCACCATTTTCCGGTGTCCTTCTTTGTCTTCCCGTGACCCTTATTTTCCTGTGTCTTGGACTGGTTTTTGGGAGACTGTTTGTTAGGGCCGTCTTTGTCATACTTCAGTTGTTGCGGATTTGCAGACCCAAAATCTCGTTTGTTTTGGTGCTTAAATTTCTGCTCGATTTTAACAGCATATCGATAAGCAGCACTGAGTGATGAGATGTCCAGAAAGTCCATTCTTGTCTGGATGTATTTGTGTAGAGCCCCATGATATTTCAGAACCAAATGTCGCTCAGAGTCTTTGATACCCAACCTGGTGCACAAGGTATGGAAGGTATTGGTGAACTCCATAACTGCTTGGCCCCTCTCTTTCCGCAGTGTGGTCCATCTCATGTACTGATCCTCATAGTTGCCAACAGAGTAATATTGTTCCTTTACCGCATCCACAAAAAAATCCCAAGTGGGATTGACCTCGTATATTCCAGACTCCTCCATGGAGCTTTGCTCCCAGTAAGTTTCCCACCAATGTTTGACATGAGGGAGAGCTTTAAGGAGTGCGGAGGTGATCTTTTCTTTGTCGGAAAAACTGTGAACACAGAAATAACCTTCTAGTAGAGGTAACCGTTTTTCTAGGGCTTCTGCATCTATCTGTCCTTCAAATACAGGAATATCAAAATTAACTTGTACCTTGAAAGGAGAGGTGCCTCCAAAGTGGTCGCTTGATGAAGATGCGCCTGCTATTATCGATAGGCGTTGAAGGATGTGGGCAAAATTATCCATCATTTCGTCCCTCTGTCGCGTGAGAGCTTGCTCAAGCAACAGATTGATAGGATCGTCTGCTCCGTCGTTTTTCTTTTCTTCCACCATTGAGGGTTTCTTGGGTGTGCAAGAGCGATTGTATTCAAGAGAGACAAGCTCGAGACCCAAATTGCTATACTTGGACCTCATCGGGGACATGCACTAAAAAAACGATCAAGAGCAGCCTGCTCTGATACCACTGATCCAGATTATTTTCAGCACGAAATGAGAGCGGAGATATAACAAAGAAATGCACAGAGATATTGCAGATATTCAATAATATAACATAAATGGATCAGAGATGCAACCATAAACACAGATATAAAGTAATACACGATTTCTATTAATGAAAGAAATGTACAGAGACTGTAAAAATACAGAGTGAAAGACTCGCTAGAATGGTGGCAGCTTATCTCTGAGAAGCGATGTGATGGCTACTTGCATTCGCAAGAAGATGGTTAAAATGAGGCTCTGAATTTTTTTTTACAATAAACAGGAATGCCAAAAACCCTATAAATCCAAAAACCTAACCCTAGGAGATGAAGCACCAAAATTCATGTGGGCCCCGTTTGGGTAAGTGAGTACATCAACTTCCAGGGGTCGTAACTTTTGCATACGATCTCTGTTTTAGGCGTGTGATAGCTCATTGGAAAGGTATTGTCGAGGAGATTCATTTTGGGGGCTCAATCACACCTTTAGATATCATTGAGAACCTAGATCTAGAAAAACCTTCATTTGGGCCCTCAAAATGGCCCCGGAAGTTAAAAATTGCTAAAAATAGTAAATTGCCAAAATTGCCAGAAAACTGTTTTGAGCCAGTCGGAAAAGGTGGGTGGCCACTGATATCCACCTGGATCACCTCATTGTAAGTTATTACATTTCTATGTACTTCCTCTTCCTCCTAGACATCTTTCGTGTATTCCCAATGAAAACTTACCTTATTGAAATGGTATTTTATGACTCCTTTAGGTTCATGTCTCCTCAACCTATCCTCTTCAAAATGGTATGAGAGCAGGGTGTTAACTTCATCTTGTGATTTCTTGGTGTTTGAGAATGAATAAAGTTACACATATAGGGGGAGTGGGGGCCATATTTCCTTATTTCCTCGATATAACATTCCTCCTAATCCATTGATCAATATTTGACAGGCCACTTCCTAGAGTACCAGTTTGTTTGGTACAAATCGAAGGGGGATATGGGGGGGTTTTATGGATCCGTATACTATGATATAAGTAACATGCTCCATAAGGTACCAATCCCTGATCCTTTTTACGACAACTATCACTTTGTTGGTCATGCATGGGGTTGGTTTCCAGAATATAAACTCGTACATAGGAGACATGAAGTTCTCATAGATATTTGGATATTATGTCCTGCATTTGTTATCCCAGATAAATTTGCAGTAGATGTGAATGGATTCATCTAATGGCTTCCATTTCCATCCCATCTTTGGGTATTGGTGTGTAATGCACATGATGTCCAAGAGGTAGAAAGACATGTGGAAACTCAAGAAGGTTCCCGGCTGGTCTTATACAACTATGGCTATAACATTTTCCAGGATGGACGATAGGATGCCATCCCAGTTGAAAGACAATCCTTCATCTGTGTAGTAGTATATGAGTGGCATGTAGGACAAGGAGAACTGGGAGGCATCTGGTTCCCCGTATAGTCTGCATAACACAGATACCATGCAATGATAAGGCCTCCTTAATGCAGTTGTGGGGTAATCTCCCTTGGGTCTATGTTTGAACTGCTTGTTTTCTTTGTACCATATGGGGAATAAATATTTATCTGTGTATTCAAACTCATCGAGAAGTTTTTTGTCTAGTTTCTTAATCCCTTAACATTTTTCTAGGTATTCGGGTAGAAATGATGTTATAGGTTGCTTTATAGAGTTACAGAAATATATGTTCCTCAAATCTATGTTTTTCAGAATCCAAGTGATGGCATTGACGCAAGGGAACACAACAACGCAAGATGCCACTTTGAAAATTCTAGATGTTATGATTTTCTTGAATATTCTTAGTTCATCTTGGTCTTCGACGTCGGTGGAGAAATTGTGTTTTTTGAACATTTGGTACACATATCCCCATCTGAGTGCATATCCTTCCTTTTCTAGGATTCTAGCAGTGTCATCATAACTTGCTCCATAAGTTTTTGTTTCATCTTTAGTATGTCGGTCACTTCCCGAGGCCTTGGTAACTGACGCTTTACTAGCTGCTTTCTTTCTCAAGGACATACCTAAACCTACGAAGTAAACATTGAGAAGGGATTAGTGTAAGGATAAAAACTTAACTGATACTTAATTAATCTGTTTGAGTATCTTGAACTACCTGAGGATTCACTTGATATGATGCTTGGTGGAATATTTCCATCCGATGATGAAAGTATGATGGTAGGCATGTTGAGCGATCTAGTGGAAGTTAGAGAAGAAAATAGCTTGGAATATGCTCAAAGGCCGAAATCGGAATAGTTCTTACAAACTACTCTGATGACTATTGGAAGAGTTAGTATCAAGTGTTTCAAAAACCATCAGCCACATTAGTATGAAAGGATTTGATAGACATCAACCAAGTTGTTAAGAAGATCACCGATGAAGGTGAGAGAATCAATGAAGTTAACTTAAATTCCTTCGATGTATCATAAGATTTGATACTAACTTCTCTAATATATCATAGGAGTTGATAGTAAATATTTCAAAAAGTTAGAGTGGGGAACGAGGAAGTTTATGTAAGCCTCATTGATGAAGAGGATGGATCAAAAGGAATCAGCCAGATTATCCTCAACTCCTCCTATGGATCAGAGGAGCTGATATAAATTGCTCTGAAATATTTGAGTGTAATTCGGGGGAGTTATTGCTAACTCTTTCGATGGTACTATAGCCTTTGTTTGAGGATTACTGACTTTCAAGGTGATTTTTTCAATATTTTTCTAGGGTTCAAATAAGAGAGCTAAACTGTGAAAAATGGGTAGACCTTGTGTTGAGATTTCCCACTTTTATGAGGGTCAATACCATAGAGAATTGCATCTATTTGGAGGGTTTGGGTGTATGCTGGTGATTGGAAAGGAGAGAGACTCACAACAATTAACTATCACATGAATGGGGCCGAAAGGTGTATGGGATTGGTAGGTAGGGTTTAGAAGAATGTGAGTGGAGTGCGGCTAGGGAATGGAGAGAAGTAGGATGGTTGGCATTGCGAGGATTGTAGGAAGAAAGGTCTAATGAATGTGATTAAGTCATGGAAGACCGACAAGAAAATTATATAACAAGAAAACCCTAACCCTAACAACTCTTCGACCAATAGGAAAATGAAAGTTTAGGGATAACCTGGAGGTTTGTTGACACATGGTGGGTAGTGGGTGGTCGAGTTTGGTACCTTCTCTCCTTCAACACTTCGATGGAAACCGAGCTTCAATCTTGGCTCTTGGTCTCTTGATGAACAATAGGGGGAGGTAAATCAAGGGCGGGACATTCCTTTTATAACATTGAGGTGTATTTAATGTGTGTACGACGTGTGAAGGAATAAAAAATTTTGTCTTAAATTCCTTTGATGTACATCAGAGGACTTGACACTAAAATTGCCGATACTCATCGAAAGATATGGAAAGAAATTCTCCGATACATTGGAGGAGTTGACATGAACTCCTTCGATCTATCGGAGGAGTTGGCTACAGCTTGTGAGAAAAAGATTTGTCGAAGGCATATATTGACAAGGTTGACAAAAAATCCTTCGATATGCATTAGAGGAGTTAAGGTTAAATCCTACGATGTACTGATGTACATTGGAGGAGTTTTGATTAACTTGTGGAAAACCAAGAATTTTAACTTGAACCTTTTTACAAGTGCTTCACTATTGAAACATGACATCTTGGCTCGTAAGTGGATCTTAAGGAGTCATGTTTAGATCAAAGGGAAGGACCCATCATGAAGATGCAAGTTGAATAGTCTTCAAAGTTAATAAATTTAAGGGGTTCCATTTTCTTGGAAGGATTTTTCAAATACATTATAGGAAAATGGAGGGTTGTAGTGCTTGGCACAAAAAATGGTGACACACTAGGTGAAGCCTTGAATCTATGTAAGATAGTATCCAAAAACAAATATTTGAAAAGGGGGTGAAAGCATTAACATGCATAACCCAAGAGAGACAAAATACGTTCCATACATCAAGTTTTGATGATACAATGTTTGTGTGTTACAAAGAGGGAGTTAGGACCATGCCTTAGATCAGATTGTCTTTTACCATATTCTTGTTTATCCAAAAATGAACTAGTGGGGAACGTAAGGAGTATTACGAGAAAAACAAAACATCAGGAATGCTGAAAATACAAGTTGTGATGGATTTCTCTGGTGTTTCTCCACTGCCAATGAGTGTCCATAGCCCCAACAAAGTCAACCCGATATCACAAGCCTTGCTCCATTGATAGCGAGCATCCATACCCCCGATGAAGATACTTGCATGTCCCACATGATCTGGAATGCCTTTCCCCAAGCCTTTACTTTTTGAATTTAATTCTCTTAGGCTTAGAGAGAGGTTGATGGGGGGATTCCATTTTTCCTATAAAGGAACTAGGGATGGCACTTGTGATGGTGAGATTTTACAACTTGATTATAGATGAGCAAACTCCCTGAGTAACATTATCTGAATACTACAAATGTCCCTTCCAAACATTTCCTCTTTGTAAAAAATATACAAATTTGTTCTTAGGATGAGTCCTTAGTTCCTTTGTCATATTTAATTGCATGATGCCTGCATACCAATGAGCTATGTTCCACTACTAGATCCGACTTAAAGGGATGCATGTCAAAGATATAAAACTAGGATAGGGTGTGTCTAGAAGCCAGGTCACAGAGTTATAAGGATGTTAACACCAAATGTGTCATAATTTTAGAAGCATGTCCAAGACTAAGCTTATCCAAAATTTGATAAATCCGGGATGACATTTTTCTAGAGGGAAAAGTAAAGTCTGAAAGTCAAACAAACCAAAAAATGTTGAATTTGAAAACAAACAAAAATTAAGGTGAAAGTTGAGTAGGAAATATAAGCGAAAATAAACTTTTTATTTATGTACAATGAGAGGGATGCCATGTAGGCTAGATGATGCAGTGTTTAATAACTTGGCCATTTACGGGGAGGAGGTCATATTCCCCTTCAATCTTTTGTAATCGGTAAGTTCCTTGGCCAATCTTCTCTTTAATCATGTAGGGTCCAAGCCATAGTTATTGGAATTTTGAATGTTTAAATTTATCCTCATGTGGCTTATCCCATTTTAGGAATAAATCACCAACTTGGAAATCTTTCTCAACAACAGACTTCTTATCAAGCCAACTCTTAATGGTTTGTTGGTGGGTTTCAAATTTGTGTTTTTCCTTGGATTGATTTTCTTCTAAGTTCAACAAGGTGTCAATATGTCGCTAGATGATGGGACATTCTCTCCATCGATATTGTTTGGTGATTTTTAGGGAAGCAAGGTAGATGTTAGAAGGTAAAATGGATTCTTTCCTATAGACAATAAAATATGGAAAAGTCCCTAGGAGTGACACGATCAACCCAGAGGGAATTGGGTAGATCATTATGCCAATTTATTTGGTGATCAACTACAATTCACTTAAGGATTCAGATCAGGTTCTTATTTGTAGATTCGGCTAAACCATTACCTTGAGGGTAATAGTTGGCTGCATATTTCAAAGTAATCCTCTTTTCCAAAGAGAAATCAAATAATTTCAATGATTAAAAAAAGTTGCATTATTGAAAATGAGAGAGTTAGGCATGTCAAACCTAGTGATAATATGTTGTTCAAGAAAATTGATTATTATTTCATCATTCACCTTGGTTAACAGTATTCCTTCAGTTCAACGCGTAAAATAGTCAGTAGTGGTTAGGATATACCTGTGCTTCTTGGATATTGAATGAGGATTGATCTCACCAATGATATCCAACGCCCATTTTTCAAAGGGTTCATAAAACAAAACATGTTTAAGGGGAACAACTACCTTTTACTCTCTCCCTGTAGATTTATGGCACGTATAGAAGCTTCGTGAATATGCATGAACATCCTTGAATAGTTTAGGCCAATAGTATCCAACTCTCAATATATTGTGAGCTATTATATCTCTTGAGAAATGGCCTCCTATTGGCCCATCGTGCATGTCCTTAAGTAATTTATCAACATAATGTTTTTCAAGGCATCGAAGTAATACTCCATCATAGTTTCTATGAAACAAGACACCATGTACCAACTAATATTGTGAATATTTTGGTCTGAGAGCTCTTTTCTGCTTGGTGTTGAGGTGCTCTAGAGTTGTATCATGTTAAAGGTGTTCTCCCCAATTTCTAGGGATAACTAATGAGATGATGTCTTGAGGCCCTCGGGTTGCAGACATGGAGTACCAAAAGACGGATGACTGACAACATCTATATACATATATAGAGACCCACTTCACCACCACGCATCCTCAATATGTTATTATGGAATCCACCAAATCAGCTTCCTTTCGGAAGAGAGTGGGTATTTCCCCTTGAGGTACAAGTCAGGTATTGTGGTAAGTGTCACTTTAATACTTGAGGCATTTAAGTATGTTTCATTTAAAGCTACTTTTGATTATAGTATGTATGCTTGGAAATTATGCTCTTTTCCCTATTTCACTTTGGTGGTTGACATTGTTCCCTAGTAAGAGGTCACCCTGGGGGATGGTTTTTCTACTAGGAGGTCTCCTTGATGAGTCATTGTGCCATTCTTGATCATACTTATCATTTTCACACTTCATCCTTTTCATTTCATTGCCTTTTGGGATTTTTGGGTGTATTGACCCAAGAAGGGATTGTACCTCATTTCATGGGAAGAAGGGGTTGAAGGCCCAGAGGGACTGTAGCTGGTAAAAGATAAAAGCCAAAACTATAAAATTCTATATGCCCACCCAAGGAGGTCATGAGGACGATGAAACATTTCTCCTAAAAAATCAAAGACGTACAAGAAAAAATTTCATATTATATAGATGTACCACTTGTTGAGGGATCTACACAAGTGTGTTGCAACCTTTCCTTTACCCCTATGGCACTATGTGCACCTCTCCCTTCAAATGAATTGTGGTAGTGCATCCCAAGTCTTATATTACCCATTTGGAGTATCCAATTGTTCTGGACTTTAATTAATCAATGAAAAATAAATGGGCTTGGAAAAAGGTTGCATTGAAAAAGAAGGTGCAACACACCCTCTACAAAAGCACCCATAAATGAGACAATATGAACCCTTGTATGTCATGTACCCCATGCCCAAAATTATTACCCCAATCCACTTCATATTATCCAAATGGTTTAGAGAGGGTCCACCTAGAAAACACTGCTTGAATTAAGGAATAACTTACCCAATAGGTCACCTTGTCAACCCTCCCATACCTAAACCTGAAAAATTGGATAGGGTCTTTGAGAACTTGTTTAATTTGATGAGGTGGTTTTGATGTACATGCTTAGGTGGCTCTTGCATTAAATGTGATTTCACTTGCCATGATACATTTGACTTGAGACCCTTGGAGAACGCACTTGTCTGTCTTTACAGGACCTTGCTTGGTGGACATTTTGGAGGAACACGCCTAGCTTGGGCCTTCATTGGGGCAGGAAACCAATAGGTTGGGTGCCATGACCTAGACTTTGGGGAAAGATAGAGGTTGGATGTGTCCTTTGGAGGAAAGAGTGGAGACCTTGGAGATGAAACCTAGCGTTATCTATCTCAACAAATTTCCTTTGAAATCCTTACGCCAAATTCTAATGGCTCAAAATTCATTACAAAAGGATGTTGTTGTTTTTTGTGCTCCGAATTTTCTGATAAAAACCCTCTCAAATTCGTCCCAACTTGATATGGAACTAGGTGGTAGGTTTGACACTTTGGTGTAGGTAATCAAGTCTTTTGAAACCATTTTCCATCCACAAGACTCATTTCCAAGCTCCCATACTTCTTCCATCATTGACTTAAGGGGATCCTCTCATTATCTCTCCACCCTCTGTCTCAATCCCCCTAGGGTCACTAAGATTCCCCCCTTGTATATGATTTATCCTTCACTAAAGTGAGGGAGTACCTATCTAAGGTGACAATGGGTAGGTATTCCCATAGTTTTTCCACCTTTGTATATTGTGTCAAAATTTTCCCAACCTACAATCCGTGCGATAATATTTTGGTGTCATTTCCAGGGAGTATTTTGATTTCTCTTTCGTGCCCTAACGAAAATTTGGAAATATTTGATCCCAAAGCATTCACCCCTAGCTTGCATGGAGAATCCATTGAGGGAAGATACCCTCTCCATTTTGATGAACACCAAGTTCATATGATGACTCCATTGAAGAGACAACCCGGATAATGGAACCATGGAACCACCGTATTTACCATGGGACTTCCATAAGGTATACCCTTCTATTGATGTTCAAAATACCCCTGGATATCCAAACCATTTCCCTACAGAGTGGAGTGAAAAAATCCCCAAATTCGATGGTGACCCAACCCTAACAATCACCCATGTTGTGAATTATATGAGGTATTCTTTAGGTATAAATGTATTGAATGAAAATGTACTAATGAAAACATTTGTATCTTCTATGGAATAAATTCAAATGAAGTGGCTTGCAAAATCATGTGATCCGAAAATTATCTAGTATTCTATGAAGCTTGTTGAAGAGTTTCTCAGGTGTTGGGGGCCAACTACTCAGGATTGGCAGGATACTCTCCAAGAGCTCACAGATTCCCTTTACAAGGAAGGTTTCCTAGTATATGGATAAATGAAATTTGAAGAATGTGAAATTGAAGAAGAGTATCACCCTCCATCTGTAAAAGAAGCACTTGAAGAATGTATCCATGAATAAAGTTGTCAATAATATCTCAATGATGAAGACCCAGATGAGACATCAGTGTCCATTATCCCACTTGGTGAAGGTGAAGTTGTCCTGCCTCACTTTCCTCCTGCACATGCAGATGAAGAAATGATTATCCTTAATGATGCAGATGATCTCATGGAGGAACCATATGACATGGTTGATCAACATATTGATGATTTCATACATGTTGGGAGACGTATATGGGATGCGGTTTGTTTCATTTTTTATAAAGATCCCATGTACGACATTGAAGGTAGTTATCAAGCAAAATGGTTTGAGTTGTCATCTTCAGAGGATCAATCTTCATGCGTATATGATTCATATGTTTGGCAGCATGAGGATGATGTGATCAAAAATTTGTTCTATCCATTCGAGGATGATTTGTCGTAGCACAATCGGGATGATTTTTAGTCATCCCTTGGGAGTTGTTATGCATACCATTTTGAGGATGCAATTCTGTTCTATGAAATTTTTTAGCCACTTTCATTCTCATATTTAGATGGGAACCAAGACATGGCCACCCCAGAGTAGTCAAATAATCATACTACATAGTACACACATTATCATCTTGAAACCTTTTGTAGGGAATTGTAAATGATGAAGCAACATGTTTTGGGTGTTCAGAAATATTATTTCTCTATACATTAGCTCATCCCCTACCTCATCTCTCCTTCTCAAGGGAATCACGGGGTCTTCTCAGGATCTCTCATATCTTCTTAGTATTCATGAAGCAATGGTCACGCTCATAAGGAAGAAGATGAGTCATCATATATACATGGTAGCTCTCTTTAGAGATGGATTGATAAGGCTTGTGGCTATTCTTTCAGGAAGGATTTATGATATGATCAAGCTTGGGGTTTCTCTTTCCAGCAAGATTTCCTCCCTCCCACCCATATCCATGAGTTTCATTTCATGATTTATTATATGTCTATTTATGCTCATCATTATTATGTGCTTAAATTATCTTTGTTTTATTACACGATTAAGAATATGGGAAGATACCTTGATGAAATGATGAACATTTGGTTGCATTGGTTGTACAAATTCACCTAATGTTTCAGGACCTGACCTTCAGGGCCCTAGGGCCCTAGGTAAGTAGGTAGGTCATCTTGATTTCATGCATCTACATCTTGATTTCCCATGATAGTTTAGTTGCATTTCATTTCTTATTTTCAATTTTCTCTACTTGCATTGTTGATTTATATCTTTTTCTTTCATCATATTATTGTGAAAAATGAAAAAATTTCTTTTCTAGAATTAGTTGTCAATTTTGGATTTTGGATTTTGCATTTTGATTGTATGAAAAAAGGGTGAGTGAGCCACCCTATATTTTATGGCTTGTTGTTTTAGTGTAGGAATAGGTCTAAATAGGATATGTTGAGGTTCTTATGCACTCTGTGATGAGTACATGCCCTCGAGTAGGAGCTATATGTATCGAGGCCCTCGGGTTGTAGACATGGAGTACTGAGAGACATATGATTGACATCATCCACATGCACAGATAGAGACCCACTTTACCACCACGCATCCTTAGTTCGTAATGATGGAATTCACCACATGATCTTACTTCCAGAAGATAACGGGTCTTGCTCCATGAGGTACAAGTCAGGTATTGTGGTAAGTGTCACTTTAAGACTTGAGGCATTTGAGTAGGTTTCATTTAAAGTTTCTTTTGATTATAGACCGCATGCTTGGAAATTATGCTCTTTGCCTTGTTTCACCTTGGTGGTTGACATTATGCCCTAGTAAGTGGTCACCCTAGGGGATGGGTTTGCTACTAGGAGGTGTCCTTGATGGGTCATCGTGCCATTCTCAATCATACTTATCATTTTTCACACTTCATCCTTTTCATTTCATTGTCTTTTGGGATTTTCAGGTGCACCGTCTCTGGGATTTGTAGGGAAGGTGAAACCACTATAACGACTTTTATATTTTCAAAATCCTCTTTCTCAACGAGTGTCCATTTGAACTACACATCTTTTTTAATCATCCGTTGAAGAGGTTTAGTGATTTCGGAAAAGTCCAGAATGCATCTTCTTAAAAACTTAATCTTGCCAAAAAAATATTGCATTGACTTCTTACTATGTGGTGGAGGGATTTGTAGAATAGCTTTTTTTCTTTCTGGGTCCACCAAAATACCATCTTTTGAAATCACATGTCCTAATAGTATACCTTCTAAAACAAAAAACAAAATGGTCTTTTTGGGATTCAAAGAGATCCCATACTTTCTACATCGTTCAAATATTTGTTTCAGATGCTTTGGGTGGTATTATTTCTTATTTCAATAAACCATGACATCATCGAGATAAACCACCACAATTTGAATGATTAGTCCTTTGAAAGTAATATCCATAGCCCTTTGAAATGTAGCACTTGCGTTTATTAAATAAGAGGGCATCCTTCTGTATGCATATGTTCCCCACTTAGTTCTGAATGTAGTTTTCAATTGGTCTGGTTCTACTATGAGAACCTGATTGTATCCTGAAAATCCATCCAATCGATAAAACATTTCTAAGCCGGATATGAGTTGCAAGATATGCTCCATAGGGGGAACCAAATAGTTGTCTTTGTCGGAAGCTTGGTTTAGGTCCCAAAAATCTATACATATTCTGATTTCTCCCGACGTTTTCTTGACGAGCACCATATTTGATACCGAAGTTGAATGACGAACCTTGAAAATGATTCAAGAATCTAATAGGTTTTTCAATTCCTTTTGGATAAGTGGTTGAAGAGTTGGATGTATATTTTTGAGCTTTTGCTGAAATGGCTTGACACCTTATTTAATTGGGATCACATGTTCAATTATCCAGGTGTTATAAGTCTTCAGATCATCAAAAGTCCATGCAAATACATCAATGTACTTCTTGAGCAGCTCTGTGAATGTGTTATTTTCCGCCTCTAAACAACATGCACCTAGGTTAACATACTTCGGTTGTTTAGAGGTCCCTAGATTGACCATAAAATGCATCATGGTTGAACTGTTGGTCTTCGAATTAGTAGGCCTCCTGAACTTAGATTGTAGATCGAATATCTTCTCAAGAGTTAGGACATTCTTCGGGACACAATTTTCTTTTACTTTTCTTGCCTCATCCTGATAATTCTGCAGGTATTGATCATGGGTCTCATCATCAATCACAAAATTTTGGAAGACATCTGAGCTGGTAAGAAAGTTGATAATATGAATATCGTTATTGAATACTCACCAGTTTGTGATGTTGTCTGGTATTGAAGGTCTGAAAATAATTTCAATGGAAAAATCATTGTTAGGGGGTATGAACCTAGATGCCATGTTGGCCAATATATCTACATCAATATTTTCATTATGAGGTATAGAAGTGATATTGAATGCATCGGAGTAAAGAAGATTCCATACCTCTTGTTGAATCTATGATTTTGTATGCGGTGACAGGAAATGAATGGTATTTATTACCTATTGAACAATTATTTCTAAATCTCCAAAAAATTTAAGGTACTTCACCCACTACTACATATGGGCGGATTATTCCACAAAATTTTTCCACGTTTCCATTATTTTCATTTTTATTTTAAATTGGGCGGGATTTTTGTCGCTATAGCGATGAAAGTTCATTGGTATAGAAACAATTATTGCATACCTCAAAATACATCTGCTAACACACGTGGCTTGCAACTGCTAGTTGACTTTTTGTGGGTCAACTCAAGCATTTTCGTTGCTAGATCGACGATAGTCGATCTATATATACCTGACTTTAAGAGACTTTGCGACACATTTGCTATAGTTGTGACACTGTTTGTGGCTTTTGTTTGATCTGTTTATTTTTTCCATCACCCATCGTTTGAACAAATCCAATTCTCGATCTACATAGCTTGGATTTTGAACTTGCAAGGTTAGTATGTTTTTTTACTTATGTACTCAACTTGTAAATTTTTGTTCAAATGAAATTTCATGTAGCTTGTTTTTTCCTTGATAGTATATTATATGTGCAGTACCATATTTCAAAATTGTTATGTCATTGGTTTTTGGATCTAGTTAGTATATTCTATGGAAATTCATGTGAAATGTCAAGAAAAATATTTTCCGAAGAAGTATTTTAAGAAGAGGGAAAATTACTCCATCAATAAGTCAATTCAAACATTAAAAATGAATTTCATTATCAATCTAGATTAATTTGAGCCTACAATTATCTATGTAAATTTAATCCTTATTACAAAACCACCAACTCATAACAACTTTACTCTTTGGACTAATGTTTGAAATAGAAAGTGGAAAAAAAATCCTCTTAGGTATAATCCTATCCCTTAGCGACCTTGTTAGCTCTCTATCTTTTGTGTTTCTATGATGTTGTGCCTATATATATTAATGTCATATTTTTAGTCTAGTATTAGGTTAGGTTAGTCATATAACATTGTATTCTTATGTGATGTTGTTTCTCTCAATTTTTTATAATCACACGCAATTCTAGATGCAGTGATTAACTCTAGTTTGTAGTTGATGTAACGTTTTTATACACTATTAATAAGGAGTAGCTAAAATATAAAAATGTCATGATGAAATCTACGATAACATGATGAAATCTACTAGTCAGACAATGAAAAATGAAAACATGCCAAAGTGTCTTAGAAAATAAAATCGTGACCACTATATGTAGAATAAAATTGTGACCATTGTATGTAGTTGCAAATCAACATGCCATAATTTAAACCAAACAAACCCAATTGTGGATGACAAGTGGATGGGATTCTTTTTTTAGTGGTGAATTTCAAAGATTGACATTTTCTCTACAAAACAACTTAGAGGCTAGTGTATGGTGTCGAGTGATTCAAGTTTGAGAAATTTTGACCACTTTCGTTAAATGGTGTGTAATTATTTTCCATGGTGATTTCAGTACACACTACTCTAAAGTACAAATTGCTGCATATCAATCTTAATAGTTAATCGATAATAATAAAAAAAAGCATGTCGAAATGTCTTAGAAGAAATAATTGTGAGGATTGTAGGTCACTGTAAATAAACATATCATAATTGAAAGGAGTAGCTAAAATATAAAAAAATTGACAACTTAGTGTTTGGTATGGTGTAGGTAAGACAATTACTTGTCAGTACAAAGATATGTCACTATGAACAAAAATGATAGGAATATTGCTCGGTTAAGAGTGACATTAGAGGCGAGGGGCGATGGAAAATGTTATTGCCCTTGCTATGATTGCATGGGATTGCAAAGAAAAAGACTTTTAAAAACAACAGTTGACAGACATTGTAGGGAGAAGGGGCACACTGAAGGGGGTTATGAATATTGTCCCTTGGTAAGAGGATTCAATATTTAATGTATTCTCTGTAATAGTCATCATGTCATGAATTTTAGTAATATTTCTTATTGAGATTTTTATATTTTCTATACACACTAACTTTTCTACGTTGTTTTTAAATATATAGACGATGCCCCCAAAATTTCGACCTCTAGAAAGTTATTTTCCAAGTACTAGCAGAAATTGTCCTTTACAGGGTGATGAACTTTGAGATCAGAATATTGAAGATGCTGATCAAGTTATTAATGATGATATGGATGGAGATAATGTTAGTGATTCAAATCAGGAAGATGAGATACATAGATTGATCCAAGACACATTTGCTCCAATGGACGAGGACAACCAAGATGATAGTCATGATGTTGATCCTATACTCGAGAAGTCACGCCAACCTCTTTATGAAGGCTCAACAACAAATATTCTATCTTCTATATTGTTGTTGGTGAACTTGAAGGTTTGAATGGTTGATAAAACACATGCCTCACACAGATACTATGGTATTTAATTTGTTAATTATTTATGCCTGCATGTTCACAAATACTTAGAAGGTTCAACTTTTTCCTATATTGCTATTGTTTTCTAATTTGTAAATTAGTATGGATGAGATATTGATGATTAATATTGTTTAAATTAACTTATTGTTTTGAATTTTTTAGATTGTTAGGTGAATTTCTATTACCAACGTCAAATATTTTGCCATGCACATATCGAGAAATATTCGTGATTCTGAAAGAAATTTTAATGGAGTATCAGTCTATTGATATGTCCTAATGATAATGTCATATACTATGGACAATATGAATTAGAAAATGAATGCCCACAATGTCAAATAAGTAGATATCGAACTAATAAAGCGTCAAAGAAGGTGCCTCGCAAAGTTCTTTGTTATATTCTGATAATTCCACATTTCCAACGGTTGTTCAAGTGCCAAAGTATAGCACAATTTATGGATTTCCATGCAAATAACAAAATTCTAGATGATGTTCTTCGAATTCCTGCAGATTGTTCCGCATTGAAGTACATCGAAGATAAGTGGCCAATTTTTAAAGAAGAACCTCGTAATGTTAGACTTTCGTTGGCAGTTGATGGTGTCAATCCATTTGGAGAGCTTCATTCTACGTACTCAGTGTGGTGTTTTTTTTGTTATAAACAATAACCTTCCTCCTTGGATGTTGATCAAGAGAGAGCACAGAATGTTGGCAATGATTGTTCCAGGTATTTAATTATCTTTTATTTTCTTTAAAGTATGAAAAAATATTTCATTTCTTTGTTCCGTGCATGGTAATTATTTCTTTTATATATAATGACATCTAGATAAGTATAATTAATCATGCAGTATGTTGAACCAATTAGGTGAGTACCAGGTTAAAGATATGAACGTATATATTGAGCCTCTTATCGATGAGTTGTTGAAGTTATGGGTTGGTGTCACTATGTATGACATCTCTAGACCAATAGGGAAAAAATGATTTCAATTCCATGGAATAATATCATGGACAATTTGGATGCTCCCGGGTTAACACATTTTTGTGGTATATTGTTACTTTCTTTTGTGATTTAGTATTATATATATTTATTGAAAATATCATGCATTATTTTAAATTGTAACTCTAATTCACTACATTAATTCATATATCTTGTAGGTCTTCAAACAAAGGGTAAATTTGCATGCCCAGTTTGTGGTACCACGATAAAATATCGTCGTTCAAGGAGTTTAGGAAAGGAAGTGTTTGATGAGTATAGGCACTTTCTTCCTAAAAACCATAGTCATCGAACTACAGAGAAATCAAAATTCAATGGTAAAGAAGAGAATGGAAAAAAACCACCAAGAATGACACCTCGCCTATGGAAGTTGGAATATATTAGAAATCGTTAGGGTATGCAAATTATTTATGTATGACACATTATATAAATATTTGGTTAATTTCATTAGTATTAATTTCATTTTGTTTGGTTAATTAGTATTAATTTCAATTTGTTGATGTTTCATGAATGTCGTTAAGGCACAAATGGGCTTCCACGAGGATTGAAAAGTTACCCGATGCAATTCAATAGATTTCCATACTACGAGCACCTACAAATAGTTCATCTGTTTGATACAATGCATATCGAGAAGAACATAACATAATTGTTATGGTGAATATTAGATGGAAGGAATGACAAAGAGAGAATTGGAAAGATTTGGTGTGACATCCAGGAAGCTAATCACACATTGCAAAGGGTTATTATTAATTCTAATGGCAATGATCATGAACATAATACTAGTCTTCCTTGGTTATTGAGGGAGCAACAAAGCAATATTGTAAAAGAGGTCATTCAAAAAATTAGGTTTTCGACGGGGTTTTCGTCGAACATACAAAATATCTTAACGAAAAAAGGTGATTTTGGTAGGGTTAAAACACATGACTGGCATGCATTCATTAAGGTAATTAGTAGGTTATAATATATTTCTTTATTGGTATGCATTTTTTGGAAACAAATAATAATTATTTGTTTTTTGTTACAATATGTTCTACCTTTATCTCTCCTAGACGACTTTGACAAAACATAAAACAAATTATTTATGTACTTGGCAAATACATGAGGTACGTAATGTTTTATAAGGAAAATGTACTTCTTATGTGATTTGTAGTGGAACTTATTGACATATTATGTTTTATCTACAAATTAATGTATTCCTTGATATTATTTTATTGCATCGACATTTGTAGGTGGCTATCATCAAAATAAATCCATAAAGAAGATATAAGGTATTGGAAGAGAGAAATTCCCCGACTAATGTGTCAAATGCAACAGTATCTACCTCCACCATTTTTCAATGCACAAGAACACTACCTCATACACCGAGTTAAGGAGATTGAATTATGTCGACCAGTACACACAAGGTCTATGTGGATGGTGGAGAGGTAGTTGAATTCATTGAAGGCTTTTGTTAGACAAAGAGAATGTCCAGAGGGTTCTATAGTTGAGGGATATATGGTATATCAATGCATGGTGTATATTAGTCAATATCTACCTAAATTAGCAGAAAATATGAATGTGCCTCGCATTTGGCATCTCGATTCCATCAACAAATTTGAAGGGGAGGTCCTATTAGGGAAAGGTAAAATGAGGACTGTGAAAGGTAATTATTAGATGTTGACGTAGATTTAATATATTACACATTTATTTTTCCAATTTTATTTTATCATACTGATTTTTTACATTTTTTGTTTCTGCATATTGAACTATATTAAATTATTCCTTTATTAACAATAGCTAATTAATGATATTAAATTGTGATTTTATCATATAGTTGCTTGAGAGTGGGATGCTTTACATTTATACATTGCAAACAACCTTGATTGGATGGAGCATTGGATATACTATACTGAAGAATACTACGGTAGGTTATCATGGGAAGGGGTGAGTAAGATGATTAAAACAACACATCGTCATCGAGATCAATTTCCTGATCTTACATCAAGGGAAGTTGATTTAGCCTTTGGTTTAAAAGATAAATAGACAAGTAAATGTTTTACCCACATTTTCCTAGTTATTTGCCAATTTTCCAATGTATTTGGTTTGTTTAATTTTTGAAATATATATTTACTAAGTCCTCTATGAGGTTTATTAATTGATAGTGTATTTTGTACTTGTTGTCCATGTTGCAGTTGAAAAATCACAAGGCTATGTGGTGTAATGGTCGTAAATTTCGTATCAAAATGTCGGATGATAAGATGAAAACCTCAGATTGTGGGATAATTGCAGTGTTTAAGGCCACCAACATTTCCTCTAGAAGTGACAGAAATCCAGAAGAAACTGAGAATAGGTACTATGGGCATTTGGAGGATATAATTGAGTGTGATTTTAATTCCTTTAAAATAGTTTTGTTTGAGGTTAAATGGCTACGTATGCATGAACGTGATCCTGAAAGAACTATTATTGAGCATGATAATGGATTTACCATAGTTAATACAAGGGCATTTGAACTAGGAACAGAGCCTTATGTTCTTCCAAGTCAATGTGAACAAGTGTTTTACTCAAAGGTACTTGGTAAAGAAGGTGGGTCATACGTTGTTAGATATGATCCAAGAGGAAGACTAGTAAGGTATAATCATGTAGTCAAGGATGAAGATAATAACAAGGAAGAAGATCATGATTATGCAGATCAGGAGCAGGTGGCTGTAGTTGATGTGTCAGATGAAGAAGTTGATGAATTTGATCATCCAAATGTAGGAGATGACGATCTCATGGATGACATCGATAACTATATTAGCGAAAATGACGTTGATTATGATGTTGATATGAATGAGCCTTTCACCAATATCGATTCTGAACCAGATCCTGATACAAATGTTGAGCTGGATGAAGAAGAAGATGACTGATATTTAATTTTTGAAAATAAGAGGTATGTGTTTATATCTTTTATATGATCTTTGTATGTTTTTATTTTGTATAATATAGTATATGATACATGTTATTTATAATTTCAAATTAGGTACTATGGAGAAATTGAGAGTGATGTGAGGGGTGGGGGGGGGCATAATTAGATATTTCACCTTCACGTGGTTGCCCCTGTTTAGTAGAGAATGAACTATTCTTGAAACCAAGAGGAGCTCTGCGTGACTGTGCCTAATCATACCAACGATGTAGTTATGTCATCCCAGGGATTTACATTTTTATGTTTATATTTTTGTATAAGCCAATGAATGATAACCATAATTTAAATTTTATCGTTTTTGAATAAAATATGATCAATCCCAATCTTTTGTCAAAGCAACACGTTGTTCTTTTGGCATTAATTTGACAATATAAGCCATTGTTCCGGTAATGCCCAACGTGGATGCCAGGTTCTTATGTTTCATTCAAAAATATAAAAAAGCACCATTTATGATCATTTTCAATGCAAATCCGTCGAAATTGTAGATTTTAATTATAGAAATCGAATTTTGAAATTTTGAAAACATCTCATAAAAATGATGTAGGTATGTCATCCCGGGGATTTCATGCGACAAATAAATATATGTCATATTTCTGTCTAAAATTGTCCGATATGCCTCTCCTTTCTGCGGGATTTCCGTCCAAATTTGAAACAATATCTACATCGAAAATTGTTGGTTTTGTTTTGCGTTGAAACAATATGCCTCTCCTTTTTGATATATTCAACTACACTTATTTTGACTTGAATTTGCAGTTTTGAATTTGTGTTATTCAAATCTTTTATTCAAATTTTACAAGGAAATTGTATTAGGACTAGACATGGGCAACAATGACCTGTGAATGGGGCCAACGTTGAAATTTTTTCAAACTGTTTATGTATGCATTGAAATTTGACATGGATAGACTATTCACATGCCTTAACAATATGTGAGGGTTTATGGACTCAAATTTGAGTCACACACCCACTTTATTTCATCATCAATTCATCATGTAAACCATAAACCCTGATTTTCTTTCAAAGTACACAAATTGGTTGACATAAGTTTTAAGTTTTCATCAATATTTAGTGGAGTCACCAATTTGTTGGGTTTGAGTGTTCCCAATGAATGTATGTGTTGTTGTTGATATGGAATGGTACAACACATGTACCTTCTTAATTTTCTTCCTTCACTTGATGTGGGCTTGGTCATTCCTAGCCTTGAATTGAAAGTTACCCCTAGTCTTAGTCATCATCCTTCATGAAACTTGTCACCAAATGATTAGATCACAAGGTTGGAGGCATATGGGCATTGGGATGAGGATTTATAACCCTACAGTAACAAGAGACATTAATTGAACTTTGACTAGATTGAAAGGTGCGTGTAATTGCAAATACTAACAACCCAAAACTAAAAGGGATCAATACATAGACTGTCAATGAGAGGTGATATGGTGGTGTGTAGGAAGAGGCCTCACACCTTCAAAATTATCATTCTCCTCCAACTATCCACATCTATGTATAATTATAAATCCTCATCCCTCCTTGAGTCCAATGACCCCATGATTCTAGTGTGGCCATGCTTGATGTGGAAGTTTACACATTTCAAATTATGGTATCATACATAAGATAATGTATCCCCTTTAGTGGATCACACACACACACACACACACACACACACACACACACACACACACACACACACACACACACACACACACACACACACACATATATATATATGGGGAAAATACAACTAGAAGAATATGCTTCATTTGTTAACTCAATATGTAATCAGTTACAGATGCTTCATTTGTTAACTCANCACACACACACACACACACACACACACACACACACACACACACACACACACACACACACACACACACACACATATATATATGGGGAAAATACAACTAGAAGAATATGCTTCATTTGTTAACTCAATATGTAATCAGTTACAGATGCTTCATTTGTTAACTCAAATCTTCCCTTCTTCTTAATCTTAGGCTCTACTTTCGATTATCAAACTACAAATAAATCCATTTATAATATTTAGAGGATATAACCACACTCCCCTAATAATTTATAAGCTAGCCTGCATAGGTCTCAATTTTACAAGGAGTCTTTGAGGAAAATCAAGCTCAAACAGATCGAGCTAAGATTCAATCCTCCTCTCCCACTACATCCCACACCTCTAGGAAATTTGGATGAGGAAAAGGAGAAGGAATATTTGAAAGAAAATAGAAAAAAATGTAGGGTTATACCATGTCAAAGGTGTCATTACTCATTTTGTGTCCTATGACCTTAGGGATGCTTGCAAGGAACAAAAATAATGGGACAAAAAAAGAGGAAGGGTCAATGACATAATGCACATGAGACATTTTTTATTCTATAATATATATCTCTCTGCACCCCCGTCCTCTATCTCTCAGGCATAGAATTAGAAATTTGGGTAGGAAAACCAACATCGAGTGGTTTCTTATCATTTATTTCAAACTCCTTATAACCCTTAACTCATAGTTCTTACAATCCTTAAAACTGAACACACTAACATATAACAACATATTTTTAATCCTTATAACCCCTTAAACTTTACCCTATTACCCTTCATCAATAACCCAACTAAACTTGTAATCCCAATGGCACATAAACCCTATCTCATAACTCATAAGAATGTATCAACCCTAATGCCGATGACCCTTAGTTACCCCCTATGATTCCTAACCACAATCCTTTGTAACTCATAACCCATTTAACCATTAACACCAAAAATAATGATATAACACCTATCCTTTAACCTTTATAATCTTAGACAACTAACACCAATAAACAATATTATTCTAACCTCTAACCTTTATAATTGTAACACCCGGACTTTGTAATACTAACACCTAAACTCTAACATGGCATACATCTCCTAACCCTTACTTTGAATAACACCTATAACTCCTAATTGTTATAACCCCTGTGAATTTTCACCCTATAATAACCATTATCCACAATGCATACCCCTAACCATATGACTCATATAAATTTAAACCTTTAAGGAATTGTAAATGACATAATTAACATAGAACACATATGAACTTATAATAACTAACCCTTATAACCTCTATTAAATCTATCTCATAACTCCTAAGAATGTGTCAACCCTAAATTCCTATGACCCTTAGTTACCCCCTATGACTCCTAACCACAATCCATTTTAACTCATAACCCATTTAACACACCAAAAATAATGATATAACACCTATCCCTTAACCTTTATATTCTTAGACAACTAACACCAATAAACATTATTATTCTAACCTCTAGACTTTATAATTGTAACACCTAAACTTTGTAATTATAACACCTAAACTCTAACATGACATACATCTCCTAACTCTTAATTTGAATAACACCTATAACTCCTAATTTTTATAACCCCTGTGAATTTTCACCCTATAATAACCATTATCCACAATGAGTACCCCTAACCATATGACTCATATAACTTTAAACCTTTAAGGAATTGTAAAGGACATAATTAACTTAGAACACATATGAACTTATAAAAACTAACCCTTAGAACCTCTATCAAATCTAATCATATAACATCGATAAATCCTCACACTCATAATACCTAATTCTTTGAACATCTAACATTTATGATTCCTAATCCCTAGCCTTATAACCCTAAGACTCTTAAATCCTTGAATATTATATCCCTTAATTCATATAACCCCAAACCCCTAAAACCACTAACCTAATATCTTATAATCTTTTACCACTATAACCATTATAACCATGCTTAATGTTTAATCTTTATCCACTATAACACCCAATCCCCAAACCCGTCAACCTTATCACCATTGATCCTTATAACATAGAATGCATGCCATGTAACCCACATATAACCCATATTATTGCAATCTTGTAGTCCAAATAAACCCAAAAAACTAACCCCTTAAACCCCCAGTTTCTAACATATATCAATGCCTAACTCTTACAACTCTTAACCCCTAACCCTTATCAACACCAATACATATAACCCTTAACCTAAAGATACTATAACCCTTAAACCCAAATCCTATAACATACAACACCAAATGAGGAACCCTCATATCCTCCTTTAACCTAAACCTATGATAATCCCTTAACCCCTACTAATCCCTAGGATTCAAAGGATGTTGGTTTGGATGCTTCTATGGGTGTTAAAATAAAATACTTGAGATTTTCCATTTTTGATATGACCCATCCACCCCCTGATGCTAGGAGAAAGGTGTCCATAATGTTTTTGAAATCTTTGGATTCCTTATAGATGTGGGAGGGGATCGTTATCCATTTTTTAAAAGGAACAACGAACAAACATTGTACTAGGTCTAAACATGGGCAATGGTGACCTATGAATGGGGCCAATGTTGAAATTTTTTCAAATTGTTTCTGTATGCACTGAAATTTTACATGGACAGACTATTTTCATGCCTTAATGATATGGGAGGGTGTCTGGACTAAAATTTGACTCACACACCCACTTGTTTCCATCATAAATTCATCATGTAAACCATAAACCCTATTTTTCTTTTGAAGTACACAAATAGATTGACACAAGTTTTAAGTTTGCATTAACCTTTCTTCATTTTTCTTTTAGGTTCTACATCATATATACAATGTATGTGTGTCATAGTTTTGATTAAAAATCCCTCTTTTTGTTCATTGTTTAATCAACACTATAAAAATGACTGTGATGAATGGCCCATGCATCCCTAAGGAAATTTCTATGATCTTGTACCTTGTCGTTTGACCCTAGAGCATTCCTTGGACAATCATGAGAACCATACTTCATGTTACAAATGCATTTGAAATGACCATTGTTATTGCACATATTGCATGTGTGATTCCATAAATCCCTAGGCATGGACCATGAAAGATAAAATGAAATGGGCTCCCCAATTATGGGGACTTGGGGCTATTCTAAATTTAAGTCTAAGTTGTATTCCTAGTCCTAGTTGGTCTAAGTGAAAGTCCTAATCCTAATATTTAGGCTCCTGCCTATCAAATAGTACATATAATTGAAATCATCCTTTTCAATGTGGGACACTTTTTAACAATATTCCATGTGGTGCATATGAGATATATTTATATTAACAAATTTTCCTAGAACAATCCACATCTATGGTGTCGCAGGAGGTGGGATTCCCTACAAATGATTTGGGTGTTTTTTTTCAAATAAGGGTTGTATGTGGTTGTTCGCAATGCAACGGAATAAGAAACATCTCTTGTTGAGTAAGTGCTAAAGAATTATTTTCAAGATAAACTTCTAGATGTTGATGGAAGTATATCTCCTATATTTATTCCTAACCCCATAAGTGAAGTTGGGCATACAAGGGAAAAAACTAATTTTAAGATTTTTCTTAAGCCTATGAGAAATGTGTCTATCATAGCCAACCCAAAAATGTTTCCTACTATCCCATTATGAAGTGATAAGTGTTTAGATACCCAAGAATCAATTGTTGGACCTATTATTAAAACTAGGCAATCTAAGGTGGTGGGTGCAATAGTGAAGAGTTTGTTAAAGACAAATACACAATAAAATATTTCGCAATATGATGTTAGGGAATACATTTTAAATATTTCCTTACCTCCAACTTTAGAATTTTCTTAAAACACATCATTTAATCACACTCTCTTTCGTGCATGGTTCAATGTTAAACCATTTCTTACAATTGGATAACTTTTCCCCTTTTGTGGTAACAACTATGTAATTTCCCCCTCTAAAATGCTCATGTACTTGAAACCAGTGCATATAAATGACATGTGATTGGGGCCAACATTGAAATATTTTCAATTTGTGCTTGCATGCACTGAAATTTGACATGGTTAGACTAGACACATGCATTGACGGTATGGGAGGGTTTCTGGACTCACACATGACTCGCACATACAATTCGACAATCAAACAAAAAGCCTATATAATAATTAATGTGAATGGGGGCAATGTTGAATTTGTTTTCAATTTGTGCTTGTATGGACTGGAATTTCAGGACAACACACATGCATTGATGGTATGGGAGGGTTTCTAGACTCAAACATGACTCAAACAAAGAATTCGACAATCAAATATTCTTTGGTTATTCTATCAAAACCCAAAAATAAGGCGTGCCTGCTCATGTACTTGACCCTTCTTATAAGTGACATGTGAATGGGGTCAACATTGAAATTTTTTCAATTTGTGCTTGTATGGACTTGTCATGACAAAAGCTCTAATTACTAGGTCATTTTTTCCATGCTATGCTCGAGGACGTGGTTCTAAGTGGAGGCCATTTATTGTTGTGAGCTACACATGAAATGACTTATGGATCCTAATTTTAACATACCATTTGATTGGACGTAGGCCCTCAAGAGCTTCTCGGTTATATCCCTATAAAGATCCTATAAGTGACCAACTTCAAGAAAAAAAAATGAGTTCCTTTGTTTGACATGTCGTCTACTCCATTGTCTTCCTTTCCCTTAAAAATACTAATGAACAAATTTCCCATGCATCTTATGGACATATATATGATTCAAATTCCCATTTTGAAATATGTCAGTTGCATCATAGAACATTGGCCAGTCATGCCAAAAGATCCAATCAATAGGTCATTTTTGTCATGCTTTCCTTGGGTACATGGAACATTGTTAAGGATACTTGGTCATGATGAGACACATGGATTGCAATTACAAGGAGGATTAGAGGCCCAACTTCAAATATTGAGCGCAACAAGAATGATCCTTAGGGACTAAGCCATGAGTTGGGGATGAAGAACTAAGGATTTATTCCCTAATACATTATTCATGGGGATTAGAGGCCATGCATGTGGCTTTGAATGATGTTACATGGTTTTCAAGTGAAATGTATGCCCTATAGGAGGATTAGAAAACAAATTTCAAGGATTGTGCACAATAGAAATGGTTCTTATAGTTCAATCCATGGTTTCATTTTGATATTTGGATTCATTTTATATTATTTAACATGGGACATTTTGTTCTAGTCTTCTTAATCACGTCCCAATTTCTCATATGCATTTTTTCTTTCAATGCTGGATATTTTAGGGATTTCGCAAGGTCTAATATTTCCCTCATTCCTATATAAGTTGGCATAAGTGATGGGTACTAAATTATCCTTGATTTTCTCCTCTACCTATTCTAATGTGTATTTTGCATGAGCTCTCATACTTGAGATCTGCATGAGCTCTCTTACTTGAGATATAGTTACCCATTTCACTACAATTTCCTACATATATTGTTGCAAGACCATGTTAAATGAAAAAGGGGATACCGCAAGAAGGGATTAGGTTCTAAGTCCCTTCAATACCCATGAGTGGTATGAAAGTTGCTTAGTTTAGTAGGAAATTTCCACCCCAATAAATATGCTATTTCTCTCAGCTCTAAGAAATTGGAGAGTAATAAAATTAACTCTCAGAATATCTATCGTGTGATAGTTGAGTTTGGGGATAATTTGAAGGACACATAAGAATTGTATGCCCACCAATGAGCTAAATTTAAGGAGAAGGATCTCTCACTATTGAAGAAATTATGTTTTGCAACTAGTTTCCCAATGTTTGATAATGAGATGAGTAGGGAGGTGGTTTTTAAAAAGAAAGTCTCATGCTTCTTGGAGATTATCACAATAAAGTTCCTTAAGTTCAAACCCATTATTTACATGGAGGAATTGGTTCTGTTATCACTCCAGGAAACTCTCCTAGGTTGTATCTCATAGATGCCTAGTAACTTAAATAATCTTTCTATGATTTACTCAATGATGGGTATGAGGTTGGATAAAGATGAATATCTAACTCACTGGATTGTATCACAAGACTGTCTAAGGATATTCAAACAATGCAAGGCCTTCAAGAGCTATTATCAGATAGGTGAATCAAATGGATAAAGAGACTAATCAATTAACTAGAACATACGTATATAAAACAATAGATATGATGGGCTAACAGATCAGCAATAAATACTTATGATCCTTTGCTTACTAATCAGATAGTGAGATGACAGTCACCAATGGACTATGTAAACATAGATAAAGAACATAATTCAACTCATAATCATATAACAGAAAGAGAAAATAAGATCTGACAATAACAGTGAAAGAAGCTTGCAGGTTGAACATATTATAGAAAGAATCTCTATCACAATAGAAGTATAGTTTAGAACTCAAAATTGAACCATTGGTTCCTCAAAAGTTTGTGGCTTTATAGCCTTTACATCGGATATCCAGATCCTAGAAAACTAGATCAGATTTACTTGAAATAGAAAGTAAAAAACTGATACAAGAGAATACGAAAAGATCCTATAAAGTAGGTCAACTCCTTATCTCTAATGATCTTCATATATTCATGATCTTCAACAGCTGCAGGGATCTACATGACTTGATAGATAATTTGAATTTGCCACTTTTGCCAAAAAGATAGTTTTTTTCCAAAACAAGGTAGCAAACTCAATCTTCTCCTCTTGATGGCACCCTTTAAAACTGGAACAAAAACCCAATAATGATTACATTAATTATTATCTATCATTAGAAACCTTCCTCATGGAATTTGGATCAAGGAAACTCGGATCTGTGCAAAAATAGTAGCTTGTTGCCCTGTTCTATGCTTTTGGTGGCTAGGAAAAGACATAAATATGCTGCTTTAATATTGACCTATATCTCTCAAATAAAAACAGATGGGTACAAACTAGAAGAGGATTTTGTATAGGGCTTTCATTTGCCCATGATCTTCATTTCAAAAACATGTGTCAAACAGGGAAATTCTGAGATCCGAAAATTAGGGCTCAGAGATGAATTCGATTCTCCCAATATATGACACCTATAGGAACATTGAGAGAGGTTATTTGTCTTTGACATGTTAGGCACAAAAAAATCCGACCATTTCTCAAAATGATCTTCCAGTTCCTCAAAATCATCGTTTGAAAATGATGACTCAACCCAGTAAAAACACAGAATTTTTGTGCTTTCGGTGGTTAGGAGAGCCCCAAATTTCACATTTAAGCTGTCGAAAGCTAGGATTTCGGTGGATTAGAAGCCCTTGTGGAAAGGCGCTTAGCCACCGAAACCTGAGTTTTGATTTTTTTGAAGAAAAAAAGAAATCCAATGTTTTTCAAACTTTATTACAGACATAAGGCTCTCAAAAATGAACCTTAAAAAATTTAGAAAAGTATTTTTCAATGACCTCCTATCACCTAAAATTAACAAATTTGACTATGTCATTTGAGGAGATAACATCTGGCTCCAACTGGGATGGAGACCTCCCTGCGAGGTTTCCAAGAACCTATTAGTTTTAGTTGCCTTTAGCATTGGGCATGGAGTCATCTAGCCTTTATGGTTGGAGACTTCCCTGTGAGGTTTCCAAGAACCTAGCAGACCTTGTGCCTTTAGCATTGGGCACGGAGTCATCTGGATTTTACAACTGATCTTTTGTGAACCTGTAGTCTGCCTGTAGCCTGCTTTGCTTATTTATGAAATCAATCAACTGAAAATGACTACTTGCTCGTAAAACGAGCTTATTCCCCTACGCCTACTCTAACCGGATTTGCATTTGGGTTAGGTAAAGGTTGATTTCCATAACAACCATCCAAGTAATTTTAATACTGAAGAAATCTCATCTTTATCACTGATTAGCAAATAATGTTTGAAATGAAACAACAGTGATAAGAGGTCTTTCAGGAAACCATACTTACCCAGAAACACTGGCAAGCTAAAGAAATATGAAATTTTCAAGCTTTCTGAAAAGTATAACTCCATGAATGTTGCCACTGGATCCTTGAAAAGAATATAAGAAACATGATGCTCCTCGGGAAACAACTGCACTTCTATGGAAGCCTCTTGCTCAACCATGGTTGTTCCTCTGCTAGGAGACTGGCCACCTTCTTATTCTTTTGAGATCAAATTGTGATCATTAAAAACTACAATTTCCTCATTAGAATAGTGCTCACCAGAGGATAAAGAAACAGGGTTTACATCATATGGATTAGGATCAGCTAAGAACATATAATTTCCTATGCAATGATCAATTATCATAGGCTCTTTCTGATTTACAAACTGATGATAAACTTCACATGTATACCTGTCTCTAGAATACTCTGCATATACTAAAGAATCTGATTCTGAATCTGAAATATACTCACTTTCAGGTTGTTGTTCCATATTTGTCTCATACTCACTTCTTTCTTGCCCTGAATCTGAAATAAAATCATATGTGCGCTGTTGTTCCAAAACTGGTTCACATTCATTACTTTCCTACTCAAATTATGAAACATATTGATCTTCTATCTGCTGACATTCTGCTTTCTTATGTTCTTGCAAATTTTCAAAGTAAATCCACTCTCTGATCTTCCTAGAAGCATGGATGTTCTCCTCTACCTCTCGAGCGTCTTCAAACAAGCTCCTTAAGGATGAAGACTTGAGTTCTAGTAGAAGAAGGGCAAGTTCTTAATGAAGACCCATAACATAATATATCATGGCAGTTGTCTCTAAAGGCTAGATATTGAAAGGCATGTCATGATAGCTACTGCAAAATCTTCGATTGAAGACATGCAAAGCTTCTCCCTGCTCTCTCTTCAAAGCATAAAAATCAACAAGGTATGAATCTAGTGATTTACACTCACCCCAATACTTCAAGAAAACGTTAGAGAACTTAATCCAAGAGCCAATAGAATCGACTCTTAGACCCTTAAACCATGCAACAACATCTCTGATCAAAGACTTGGAGAAAAATCTCATGATCACATCTTCATGAACAATCTCAAATCGCTCAACAAAATCCTCAAAGGATTCCAAGTGCCTCTCAGCTGAAGCCTAATTTTCTCCAGAAAACCAAGGGAGATATTCATAACAGTCAATAGGGTAAGGATGAAGGAGGTAAGGCAGTCTCAGAGGTTTAAACATCTTCATCCTAATTTTGATTTGAAAGGTTGTGGGATGATCATGAGGGATAGCAATTTGCTGACAAGGTTTAGAGGTTATGGAAACAAGTGTTGAGCTCTGTATAGGTTTTGAATCAGTTTTGATTTCTTCAAGGTTACATGGCTGATTAGATTCAGAAGGAATTTGAATACAAAGGTATTTTTTATAAATGAATTGAGGCACAAAGATTGATTTAACTTCCACAATACAAGCAGGCTACAAATCTTCTTCTAAATATGGATTTATAAAAGATGACTGATAATATTTGGAGTATACAACACAGAAGATAATTCTTTTAACATGTGAAGGGAAAAGTATAAAGGAGCTGATAAAGAATAACAACAGTTCGTAAAGTAAACTGATGAACTGGTACCTGGATTTTGAATTCAGCCTCTTCATCTTCTATCAGCCAGATTCTCCCCAGTGGAGTCTTATTAAACTCAGATGGATCAGGGAAAAAGAAGGCTTTGTAAATCTTCCCTAGCAGCAGGGTTAAATTTTCTTCTCCTTTTACAAACAAGTCTTGGATAACAGACTCTACTATAGGAAAACTGGTACGGGTATAAGAGTAGAGTTCTTCTGGTTCTGTTTGTAAAGAAATCAGAGAAGAGGAGTAGTCCTCTTCCGGGGTAGATTGTACAACCTCTTTCCCTAAATTATGTACATAAATATACTCAGAAATAAGATCTATAACAGTAGAATCTATTGAAGGCTTATCATCTTTCAAAATTTCTGATTTTCTTACAATTTCCTGAGAACATGAAGCTTCAATAGAAGTAGACTTAAAGGAAGGTTTTCAAGTTGCAGATAAAGAAGCGGTACCTCTTGTGATACCTGATCTAGATGTCCTTGCCGCTCTGGAAGTTTGTCTTTGCAGATATCTCCCTCTTCTCGTGATCTTCTCTGGATCTGAAAGAGGTGTTTTAAATGGCCTTTCTAGATTTTCTCTAGTATGAGCTCTCTTTGAAGCCACCTTGAAACTGTGGAGTCGCCAGATAGATAATTACAACCAACTGATATGTCCAATCTTTGTCTATCATCAAAGATGGACCTATGTCGTTTCCCAAGGAAGCTGAGCTTCAATCTCCTCTCCCCGATAATGACACCAATTTATTATCACTCCAGGAAAATCTCCTAGGTTGTATCTCAGAGATGCCTAGTAACTTAAATAATCTTTCAATGATTTACTCAATGATGGGTATGAGGTTGGATCAAGATGAATATCTAACTCACTGGATTGTATCATAAGACTGTCTAAAGATATTCAAACAATGCAAGGCCTTCAAGAGATATTATCAGATAGGTGAATCAAATGGATAAAGAGACTAACCAATTAACTAGAACACACGTCTATAAAACAATATATATGATGGGCTAACAGATCAGAAATAAATACTTATGATCCTTTGCTTACTAATCAGATAGTTACATGACAATCACCAATGGACTATGTAAACATAGATAAAGAACATAATTCAACTCATAAGCATATAACAGAAAGAGAAAAGAAGATATGACAATAACAATGAAAGAAGCTTGCAGGATGAACATATTATATAAACAATCTCTATCACAATAGCAGTATAGTTTAGAACTCAAAATCGAACCATTGGTTCCTCAAAATTTTATGGCTTTATAGCCTTTACATCAGATATCTAGATCCTAGAAAACTCGATCAGATTTACTTGAAATAGAAAGTCAAAAACTAATACAAGAGAATAGGAAAAGATCCTATAAAGTAGGTCAACTCCTTATCTCTAATGATCTTCATATCTTGATGATCTTCGATAGTTGTAGGGATCTTCATGAGTTGATAGATAAGTCGAATTTGCCACTTTTGCCAAAAAGACAGTTTTTTGCCAAAATAAGGCAACAAACTCAATCTTCTTCTCTTGTTGGCACTCTTTAAAACTGGAACAAAAACCCAATAATGATGCCATTAATTATTATCTATCATTAGAAACCATCCTCATGGCATTTGGATCAAGGAAATGCGGATTTGTGCAAAAATAGTAGCTTGCTGCCCTGTTCTGTGCTTTTGGTGGCTAGGAAAAGACAGAAATATGATGCTTTAATATTGACCTATATCTCTCAAATAAAAATAGATGGGTACAAACTAGAAGAGGCTTTTGTATATTGGTTTGTTTTGAGAAAAAACCTCTCACAGTTCTTTGAGATTCGTTTTCATTTTCCCGTGATCTTCATTTCAAAAACATGTGTCAAACAGGGAAATTCTGAGATCCGAACATTAGGGATCAGAGATGAATTCAATTCTCCCAATATATGACACCTGTAGAAAATTGAGAGAGGTTATTAGTCTTTTACATGTTAGGCACAAAAACCTCTGACCGTTTCTCAAAATGATCTTCCAGTTCCTCAAAATCATCGTTTGAAAATGATGACTCAACCTAGTAAAAACACAGAATTTTTGTGCTTTTGGTTGTTAGGAGAGCCCCAAATTTCACGTTTAAGTTTCCGAAAGATAGGATTTTAGTGGCTTAGAAGCCCTTGTGGAAAGGCACTTAGCCACCGAAACCTGAGTTTTGATTTTTTTGAAGAAAAAAAAATTCCAATGTTTTTCAAACTTTATTACAAACATAAGGATCTCAAAAATGAACCTTAAAAAATTTAGAAAAGTATTTTTCAATGACCTCCTATCACCTAAAATTAACAAATTTGACTATGTCATTTGAGGAGATAACATCTGGCTCCAATTGGGATGGATACCTCCCTGTGAGGTTTCCAAGAACCTAGTAGTTCCAATCACCTTTATCATTGGGCATGGAGTCATGTTGCCTTTACGGTTGGAGACTTCCCTGTGAGGTTTCCAAAAACCTAGCAAACCTTGTTCCTTTAGCATTGGGCATGGAGTCATCTGGCTTTTACAACTGATCTTTTGTGAACCTTTAGTCTGCATGTAGCATGCTCTACTTATTTATGAAATCAATCAACTGAAAATGACTACTTGCTCGTAAAACAAGCTCATTCCCCTACTCCTACTCTAACCGGATCTGCATTCGGGTTAGTTAAAGGTTGATTTCCATAACAACCATCCAAGTAATTTTAATACTGAATACTTCTCATCTTTATCACTTATCAAAAAATAATGTTTGACATGAAATAACAGTGATAAGAGGTCTTTCAGGAAACCATATTTACCCAGAAACACTGGCAAGCTAAAGAAATATGAAATTTTCAAGATTTCTGAGAAGTATAACTCCACGAATGTTGCCACTGGATCCTTGAAAAGAAGATAAGAAACATGATGCTCCTTGGGAAACAACTGCACTTCTATGGAAGCCTCTTGCTCAACCATGGTTTTTCCTCTGCTAGGAGACTAGCCACCTTCTTGTTCTTTTGAGATCAACTGGTGATCATTAAAAACTACAATTTCCTCATCAGAATAGTGATCACCAGAGGATAAAGAAACAAGGTTTACATCATATGGATTAGGATCAGATAATAACATACAATTTCCTATGCGATCCATCAGTTATCATAGGATCTTTCTGATTTACAAACTGGTGATAAACTTCACATGTATACCTGTCTCTAGAATACTCTACATATACTGAAGAATCTGATTCTAAATCTGAAATATACTCACTTTCAATATGTTGTTCCATATTTGTTTCATACTCACTTCTTTCTTGCTCTGAATCCGAAATAAAATCATATGCTCGCTATTGTTCCAAAACTGGTTCACATTCATTACTTTCCTGCTCAAATTCTGAAACATACTGATCTCCTGTCTGCTGACATTCTGCTTGCTTATGTGCTTGCAAATTTTCAGAGTAAATCCACTCTCTGATCTTCCTGGAAGCATGGATGTTCTCCTCTACCTCTCGAGCATCTTCAAACAAGCTCCTTAAGGATGAAGACTTGTGTTCTAGCAGAAGAAGGGAAAGTTCTGAATGAAGACCCATAACATAATATATCATGGAAGTTTTCTCTGAAGGCCAGATCTCCAAAGACATGTCATGATAGCTGTTGTAAAATATTCAATTGAAGACATGCAAAGCTTCTCCCTACTCTCTCTTCAAAGCATACAAATTAGCAAGGTATGAATCTAATGATTTGCACTCACCCTAATACTTCAAGAAAACATTAGAGAACTTGATCCAAGAGCCAATAGAATTGGCTCTCAGACCCTTAAACCATGCAGCAACATCTCTGATCAAAGACTTGAAGAAAAATCTCATGATCACATCTTCATGAACAATCTCAAATCGCTCAACAAAATCCTCAAAGGATTCCAAGTGCCTCTCAGTTGAAGCCTGATTTTCTCTAGAAAACCAAGGGAGATATTCATAACAGTCAACAGGGTATGGATGAAGGATGTAAGGCAATCTTAGAGGTTTAAACATCTTCATCCTAATTTTGATTTGAAAGGTTGTGGGTTGTTCATGAGAGATAACAATTTGCTGACAAGGTTTAAAGATTATGGAAACAAGTGTTGAGCTCTGTATAGGTTTTGAATCAGTTTTGATTTCTTCAAGGTTACATGGCTGATAATATTCAGAAGGAATTTGAATACAGAGGTCCCTTTTATAAATGAATTGAGGCACAAAGACTGATTTAACTTCCACAATACAAGCAAGCTGCAAATCTTCTTCTAAAGATGGATTTATAAAAGATGAATGATAATCTTTGGAGTATACAAAACATAGGATAATTCTTTTAACATGTGAAGGGAAAAGTATAAAGGAACTGATAAAGAATAACAACAGTTCATCAAGTAAAATGATGAAATGGTACCTAGATTTTGAATTCAGCCTCTTCATCTTCTATCAGCTGGATTCTCCCCAGTGGAGTCTTATTAAACTCAGATGGATCAGGGGAAAAGACAGTTCTATAAATCTTCCCTAGCAGCAGGGTTAAAGTTTCTTCTCCTTTTACAAACAAGTCTTGGATAACAGACTCTACTATAGGAAAAATGGTATAGGTATAAGAGTAGAGTTTTTCTGGTTCTGTTTGTAAAGAAATTAGAGAAGAGGAGCAATCCTCTTCGGGGGTATATTGTACAACTTCTTTCCCTAAATTATGTACAAAAATATACTCAAAAATAATATCTATAACAACAGAATCTATTGAAGGCTCATCATCTTTCAAAATTTCTAATTTTCTTACAATTTCCCGAGAACATGAAGCTTCAACAGAAGTAAACTTAAAGGAAGGTTTTCTAGGTGCAGATAAAGAAGCGGTACCTTTGTGATACCTGATCTAGATGTCCTTGCCGCTCTGGAAGTTTGTCTTTGCAGATATCTCCCTCTTCTCGTGATCTTCTCTGGATCTGAAAGAGGTGTTTTAAATGGCCTTTCTAGATTTTCTCTAGTATGAGCTCTCTTTGAAGCCACCTTGAAACTGTGGAGTCGCCAGATAGATAATTACAACCAACTGATATGTCCAATCTTTGTCTATCATCAAAGATGGACCTATGTCGTTTCCCAAGGAAGCTGAGCTTCAATCTCCTCTCCCCGATAATGACACCAATTTATTATCACTCCAGGAAAATCTCCTAGGTTGTATCTCAGAGATGCCTAGTAACTTAAATAATCTTTCAATGATTTACTCAATGATGGGTATGAGGTTGGATCAAGATGAATATCTAACTCACTGGATTGTATCATAAGACTGTCTAAAGATATTCAAACAATGCAAGGCCTTCAAGAGATATTATCAGATAGGTGAATCAAATGGATAAAGAGACTAACCAATTAACTAGAACATACGTCTATAAAAAAATATATATGATGGGCTAATAGATCAACAATAAATACTTATGATCCTTTGCTTACTAATCAGATAGTGAGATGACAGTTACCAATGGACTATGTAAACATAGATAAATAACATAATTCAACTCATAAGCATATATCAGAAAGAGAAAAGAAGATCTGACAATAACAGTGAAAGAAGCTTGTAGGCTGAACATATTATAGAAATAATCTCTATCACAATATCAGTATAGTTTAGAACTCAAAATCAAACCATTGGTTCCTCAAAAGTTTATGGCTTTATAGCCTTTACATCAGATATCCAAATCCTAGAAAACTCGATCAAATTTACTTGAAATAGAAAGTAAAAAACTAATACAAGAGAATAGGAAAATATCCTATAAAGTAGGTCAACTCATTATCTCTAATGATCTTCATATCTTCATGATCTTCGATAGCTGCAGGGATATTCATGAGTTGATAGATAATTCAAATAGCCACTTTTGCCCAAAAGACAGTTTTTTCCAAAATAAGGTAGCAAACTCAATCTTCTCCTCTTGCTGGCACCCTTTAAAACTAGAACATAAACCCAATAATGATTCCATTAATTATTATCTATCATTAGAAACCATCCTCATGGCATTCGGATCAAGGAAACTCGGATCTGTGCAAAAACAGTAGCTTGCTGCCCTATTTTGTGCTTTTGGTGGCTAGGAAAAGACAAAAATATGCTGCTTTAATATTTACCTATATATCTCAAATAAAAACATATGGGTACAAATTGGAAGAGGATTTTGTATATTGGTTTGTTGTGAGAAAAAACCTCTCTCAGTTCTTTGAGATTCATTTTCATTTTCCCGTGATCTTCATTTCAAAAACATGTGTCAAATAGGGAAATTCTGAGATGCGAAAATTAGGGCTCAGAGATGAATTTGATTCTCCCAATATATGACACTTGTAGGAAAATTGAGAGAGGTTACTGTGCTTTGACATGTTATGCACAAAAACCTCCGACTGTTTCTCAAAATGATCTTCCAGTTGCTCAAAATCATCGTTTGAAAATGATGACTCAACCTAGTAAAAATGCATAAATTTTGTGCTTTCGGTGGCTAGGAGAGCCCCAAATTTTGCATTTAAGTTGTCGAAAGCTAGGCTTTCGGTGGCTTAGAAGCCCTTGTGGAAATTTTCTTACCCACCAAAACCTGAGTTTTGATTGTTTTGACGAAAAAATGAAATCCAATGTTTTTCAAACTTTATTACAGACATAAGGCTCTAAAAAATGAACCTTAAAAAATTTAGAAAAGTACTTTTCAATGACCTCCTATCACCTAAAATTAACAAATTTGACTATGTCATTTGAGGAGATAACAGGTTCAACTTCTTGCAAAATCCAAGCTATCCCAAAAGCTAGGAGGGAACTTATTCTCAATCAACTAAGAGAAGCCTTTAGTCTAAAGATATGTTATCTCTCTATCTAGTATAATTTCTTTTAAGTTAGGAAAATGTTGTGTTAAGATGTGTTA
>JASDQU010100802.1:115273-127285 GCA_032191745.1 Picea mariana | reverse complement strand
ACCCCCACTGCATTTGAGCTCTCCATCGACAGAGAGTGATAGAGAAGGCCAAGAGAGAGCTAGGACAGAAAGCAAGGTAGGAGGCCGAGAGCGATAGAGGAGGTCGATAGCGATAGAGGAGCATTGATAGAGGATGCCATCTATCCCTAACATGACAAAGGAGCGTTGATAGAGGAGGCCAACCAACCCTAGCATCGATAGAGGACGCCAACAATGTCATCAAATTGGGTAATTTTTTCTAACATTTTAAAACCCTAAATCGAGAACTGAATACCACATTTTTCCTTGTTGGCCACCTCATAGAACACATCCATTTCTAATTATCCATTTTTCTACTTTTGGTTATCCTCCTTACACGTAGGAGATGATCTTGTTCATGATGTAATTCAATTAGTTGTCAAATACCTTGGTGATGATCTTATAGATGATGTTGCAATATAGAGAGATGGGCCTTAATTTGTATGCAAATGTTGCTTCACTTTCTTTGAGGATAAGTGTTATAAAAGTGGCATTAAGATCTTTGAGGACTCATCCATATCTTCTTGAGTCTTCCACCACTTTACAAACCTCTTTATCTATTGTGTGTTAGAAAGAATGAAAGAAGTCGGTTGCAAAGTTGTATGGACCTCTTACTTTACCTCCAACCATGTATTTAACAACTCTAAGTTCCACTTATAATGGTGATATCTTGTTCATGAGGAAAGAATTATGCTCCTCAAAGACCATACTGGGTATATGTTGGTGGTATAGTTAGTGGATGCCTTTCGTCCTCAACAAGTTCAATGAGAAGGTCACTAAAGTAGTTCATGATCTCTTTTTCTATATCTGTGTGGTCATCTACTATGTTTCCTTGTGCATCTATTAGGAAGAAAAATTTATTCTGGTTCCACCTATTCATGGTGGTGCGATGGAAGAAATCCATGTTCTTGTCACCATTTGTGAACCATCTTACTATATATTTATGCTTTGAGAGGCATTATTCTTATTATTTTTTTATGTAAATTTGTTCTTGTAGTGATGATTGATGAAGGAGTTCCCTCCTTTGACATGCCATCCTTCATGATTTGTCTCTGTAGAATGGCCTTTTTCTTCTTAAGATGCCATTTATTTTAGAAGATATTTTTGAATTCCTTTGCATTCCATTTTTTGTGTTTGGTTTCGAGATACTTTATTTTTTACTAAAGAATTTACATTTTAGTTCCTTGGATGTTTCCTCCCTCATTCCACCATTTGGCAATTCTTTCTTGCAAGTTGGGGTGTGAAAACCATAATTGCTCAAATCTGGATGCTATTTATTTTGGTGTTCCTTTGTTATCCCATTGTAGCGAGATGGGCCAATGGTCTAACCTTGCACCTTGTAAGACTTTGATATTGTTGGCTTGATCTTGGGCGAGTCTACAGCTTCCTATCACAACCATCTACTCATAGTATTTACACTTGTTCTCTTTTCCCCATCATCCTTTGCTTCACCATCCTTTGTATGGAGGTGGAATTCCACCTTTGTTGACATTTATGAACACAAACAATAGAAGGATATAATAGTAATTTTCCTCTAGAAGCCATGTTTTGTTCCACATTGTCAATGGTTCACTCTAGAAAGAGGAAAAATAACTTTCACTATATTCTATGTTGAGGTACATTTTCTCCTTTGTTGACATTTGTGAGCTAATCCATCTCACAGGGTCTAGTAGAAATTTGTCTCCCAGGGTCTAGCAAAGATTTACCTCCATAAGCCTCATTTTTTTTCACTTTGTCAATCCTTTATTCCAACAAATTGACTCTCTATGAATCACTTATAACCTTTGATTAAATCATAATTTGGTTCCAAGTTACTTACATGATTATAAATTAGAGTCTTTCACCTAATTCTTTGTGTGGAACATCCCTCAATTTTTCTGGAAAACTTTGAATTGCGATGGATTGTCTTGCTTGACTTTATTTGCCTACTAAGCTCCTAAAATGATTTTGGTAGAATTATGGTGGGGGTGCTTGAGAGGGGGAACAATCACAATTACAAGAAGGAACATAGCAATGATTGAAGATTTTATGAGGTCTAAAGGGAAGCCACCACAAGTTTTTTTTTGTGACTGATATAGGATTGTTTAAAGCTCTGTTCATTGTCACTAACAATTCTGATTTCTCTACTAAGTTTAAGGTTGGATTTAGAACATATTTCAGGCTCTTTTAATGTTGTTTGGAAGGTTATATTAGGAAATGTTTGTTGTCCATTCACTTCTTCTTACAACCAATAAAACATGAAATACACATCTAGATCTTTTGCACACCACAAGAATTTAACACATGCAATTTTTGGTCAACATGACCCTAGAAAAACCCCCATGGGGAAAAACAATGAAGAGTAAATATAATATGAAGCTTGAAGAAAAATATCACAATAGAGATAAAAAAATTCTACAACCAAAATTATCTCAAATTTAGCAACAAAATACTCCTCAATCCTTAAGATTTAATTCCTTTCTCATTAAATAACATACACCACCTTCTAAAGTTGATGAAAACATTCATGTAATTACGGGTTTTTGGGAAAGGAAAGAATAGAGCCAACTCGCCCTTCCTTGCCTTCTGGAAACCCCATTTTTTTTCCCACATGAGTTGTGTCGCTGACTGTTTGGTTTTATTGGTTAGGCACACATCTTGCGAAATAGCGTTGCCCCGCCTTTGCACACACTTATTTCTTTTATTCACATTTCCTCATGTGGTTGCCCATATTGCCAACTTGCTTTGACTAGCCTTTCACCCCCCTTTTTTACCAAATCCTCCTTCCTTGCATTTGGACTCCCTTCGTTGATGTGGGCTCTCCCTCTTTCCATGCCTCCGGGTGCCTATCTTTTCAACTCACCTTGGTGTGTCGTAGCTAAACCCCATGTTTGCATTGGATTTGGGAAACCCCAAGTTTCTTCCCATATGTGAGTTGTGTCAATGGCTCCTCGATTTTGTTGATTGGACACTCCTCTTGCTTACTCGGCTTGCCTTTGGGTGCCCCTCTTTCCAACTTGCCTTGTGTTTCCTTTGGAAACCCCAAGTTTTCCTTGCATTTGAGAAATCCCAAGGTTTTTCCCCACCTCACCCATTCTGCTAGCTCTTTCAGTTTTGTTGGTTGGGCACTCCTCTTGACAACACGACTTGCCTTTGGGTGCTCCTCTTGCAAACTTTATGCAACTTTATGAAACTTATGCAACTATGCAACTATATGCAAGTTTATGCAGCTATGGAACTTATGCAACTTGTGCAACTTATGCAAATATGAAAGTTATGCAACTATGCAACTTTATGCAACTTTATGCAACTTATGCAACTATGCAACTTTATGCAACAATACAACTTATGCAACTTTATGCAACTTTATGGAACTTATGCATCTATATGCAACTATGCAACTATAAACGAGAAGACTCACACCCCAAAGCATACCAAGATAACAATAATGGGATGTCAAGTATGATATGAATCAAGTAAACAAGGACCCCAATAAGTTTTTTACATACAATATAATCAAGTATATTCTCCAAGCAAAACATGGGTTCCCTAAATATTTGCTCGCTAACTTATCTTCTCATGTTTTCAAATGTTGGTACCACAAACTTATATTCGCACGATAACTTATCTTCTTGTTTTAATGAGTGTAGGTACCACCAAATAGGTATCTGTCAGATCTATCTTTCTTGAGTGATGATCAAGATATACTAAGAGAGGTTGAAAGTGATACGTGTTGTACTAGATCTACTGGTTCTAGATCAACTAGATCTAAAAAGGTAAGGAAAATATTTCGTATACGCATGCAATTTTTTATTGCCAACAGAGGGTCATGTAATTATGATGCTGAGAGAATAGGTGACATTGAGTTTCCCTTGAGGTATATACATCTAGTGCAACGATGGGCACCTAAGGAGCTACCTGAAGTGAATAGAGATTTCTTCATCAGTGGGAGGATGTATCACATTGCTCCTTCATCCTTACATGGATTGGGGTTATTTTCCATGGATGGCATAAAGGTAGGCTATGGCACTGTACCTGAATTGATGGAGTATGTCAGAGCATTATACAAATACAATCATTGTTTGATGTTGGTCCGATATATGCAAAGTATGTGGAGATACAGAGTTGCCACAAATTATATACAACTAGTAGATAACAATCAAAATAAAGGGGAAACTATGTATATTGATGGAAGGCCAAAAGCTACTAGAAACATTGCGGGATTTATAAATAGTACGCGACCAGTGGCAACAACTAAGAAACCAAATTTCATATTTGAGGGACGCAAAGGAAATCGTATATTTTTATGTGCAACAAAAACAATAGTTCCAGGTGAAGAGTTGTTGATCGATTACAACTTAAATTGAATAGATGGAGGGGGTGCGGCCATGGGGGTAAATATCTTACATACCATTCAACTCAACCTTTGATCAATCATTGTTATAATTTATTGCTGCAATATTTCAATTTTTTACTGCATATATTTCATTTTTCATTATTTATTTTTTGATATTACTTCAATATTTCATTTTCTTAATGTTACAATAACTTTCATAAATCTTGTTGATTAATTTATTATGTCAACATCTGTCCAAGGTGACCGTGAGAAATCACATGCTACATCTGTCCAGGGTGACTGTCGAAATGCACCCGCTGTGCCTCAACAGGTAAGTGTTAAATACAGTAACAACTTATGACTACAACAACTAAATTTCTGAAATTTCATTACTTATTTTCTGATTTTATTGCAATATTTCATTTTTTTAATGTTACAGGTGAATTTCATAACTTTTGTTGATTGATTTATTGTGTCAACTTTTGTCTAGGGTGACTGTGAGAAATCACATGCTACATCTGTCCAGGGAGACTGTGGAAATGCACCCGCTGTGCCTCAGCAGGTAAATTTTAAATATAGTAACAACTTATGACTACAACAACTAAATTTCTGAAATTTCATTATTTATTTTTTGATATTACTGCAATTTTTCATTTTTTTCAATGTTACAGGTGAATTTCATAACTTTTGATGATTGATTTATTGTATCAACTTCTGTCTAGGGTGACCATGGAAAATCACCCGCTACATCTGTCCATGGTGACCAAGGAAATGCACTTGTTGTGCCTCAGTAGGTCAATGTTAAATATAGTAACAACTTACTACTACGACAACTAAATTTCTGAAATTTCATTATTTTTTTTTTCTGATATTACTGCAATATTTTATTTTTTTAATGTTATAGGTGAATTTCATAACTTTTGATGATTGATTTATTGTGTCAACTTCTGTCCAGGGTGACCATGGAAAATCACCTGCTACATCTGTCAAGGGTGACCATGGAAATGCACCCGTTGTGCTTAGGCAGGTAAATGTTAAATATAGTAACAACTTATGACTACAACAACTAAATTTCTAAAATTTCATTATTTTTTTCTGATATTACTACAATATTTCATTTTTTTAATGTTACGGATGAATTTAATAACTTTTGTTGATTGATTTATTGTGTCAAATTTTGTCCAGGGTGACCGTGGAAAATCACCCACTACATCTGTCCAGGGTGACCGTGGAAAGGCATCCATTGTGTCTCAATAGGTAAATGTTAAATATAGTAATAACTTATGACTACAATAACTAAATTTCTCAAATTTTAAAGTTCATCTCATTAATTTTATTCATCAATGTATTGTGGCATGGTCAACGTGGGAAGGCACCCATTGAGGATCTTGATGAGGAAAAAATATTTTATTACACTAACCCAATAGAAACTATCGTGAAGGCCTTGAAGAAGACAAACATAGAATATCTAGGTTTGTTTCGCAAAATACCCCTGACACAGGAGGACATGGCAAGAATTGCAGATCTACAAAATTTAATAACTAATTTTGGGGTAAGTTTCATCTTCACATATTTTTATTAGCTATGACAATTTCATATCCATTTTTTTGTTTTATATTTTCTATATGATCTGATAAAGTAAAGTTTTCCATTTGTAGGAGTTTTTAAAACCTGTGGCCCGACCGAAACCTATCGATCCTGTAACTGCTATAGGTAGCAGTGATGGTCCAATGCAACAAAAAAGTCGACATAGCAAAGCACAAGTGAGGATTTTTGACACTTTTGAGGTTCCCCTCAAATCCATTGATGAACACAATGATGTTAACCAACATGACACACCGGAGCATGATGAGCCAGATCCTGGGACTCCACATGACTCCGGAGATGAACGTACTGTAGATCAAGAGGAATTTATTATGCATGGAGCAAAACGAATTAAAAGCACCAGATCACTAGATCTCACCTTTCTAGTGGATGACGCATGTGTTCTGATCAAGATTCAGAAGATTGCATGTATTTGTTAATTAATTGATTCATATTTACCATGAAATTGAAATGGACATTTGTTGAGATTATTATAAATTAATGGATAACATGTTTCTGCAGGAAACAATGTTTTCTATAGAAACTTGAATGACAAAGCCTTGGAGTTTTTTGGCCCCACCATTTGCACATGGTGAAATGGCCAAGATAGAAAAAAGAAAGATGAATTGATAGACCACATGGTAAATTTGTTCGACAATACGTTCAACAAGAAAGTGGTTACAAAGTTAGCCAGGGAGAATTTAAAATATACCAGGGCCCAATATAGGGAGAAATTGTAATTAGACCTCAAGCATGAGCACCCTCCCATGGTTCCGGGGAAAGAGTGGAAGGCCCTAATAGAGGATGAAAATGAGAACTTGTTTAAAAAACATGGAATACATCCATGACCTGGTCAAGCAAGGTACAACACATGTCATATTATTAATGAAATATGCTCATTTATGTTTTTCTTTCTTGTTTTATGTAATAATTTTGATATCTATTGTTTTTCGAAAATTCCATATATAGGCTACCTGACACCTCCAAAGCAACCAAGGCTAGAATGGAAAAGCATGGGTAGCATAAACTAGGTCAGGGTGGCTATAAAAAACTAAAATCCCGAATCGTAAGAATTAAATGATTAACTGTGGTTAATATTTATTTAACAGTAGCGAACAAATATATGATTTTGTTATTGGTACTTTTAATGGTGTTATGCATTGCAGTTAAATATGTTTGACATTGCTTCCACCGAGGAGGACCTAAATCTTGGTTACAAGGATGGTTTTAAAAGTGTGATTGAATATAGGAAAAGCTTGGGGCAGAGTCCAATCTCCCCAGCCACACAGGTAAATAAAATGAATAAGAAAACTGCAGTAGCATGCTTGTAAAGTCTATTCATATTTTATTATATCACCCTTAACTAAGTATTTATGTTTGTTTTCAAGCAACAGTGCCACTGCAACAGTGAATCTAGTGGTATTCAAAAAACACCACATCATACAAGGGTGCACATGTCCAATGATAGTGGGGAGCAGAGTACCCATTCCAGTATGTATGCTTCAAAATTAGAAATATTTACTTTGATTGTAGATATTTATTTCTTGACTTATACTTATATATTACCTTCTCAAAATTGAAGAGCATGTAGCTCAGGAGGGTGAACTGCAAGAGGAACCAAGTGGACAAGAAATTAACGTACCAATTGTAACAGCTACATAGACAGGTAAAGAGAAATAGTGTAATGTTAATCAAAATAACGAATTAGTTATTTCAATTATATTTCAACATATCAATATGATCATTTTCGTTGTTGCAGTTCACGACCTGCACAGATGCCTCGACACTCTTCTCAGTGACATACCAGAAGTATGGTACATGAGTGCATGGAAACACAAACAATAGAAGGATAGGGTGCAAGAAATACAATTTCAAAGGATGATTATGATACCCCAATTGTCAATTTTATGAATGTAAAAAAACATAAATCAAATAACAATTAGATGTATAAATTGATGACTTGTATTTGGATGTTTATCGATGTTTCAAGTATGAAACATTGTTTATATGAATTACAAAATTATTCTTCAATGTTTATATGTTCATATGTTTTGAAGACTATCCTAGTTATGCATGAATGTCTATATGTTTTCTATATAAACAAAATCATTTTTGGGGTATGTGGTATTGAGAGCGATGTGAGGGGGAGAGGGGCCATATGAGCTTCCACCTTCACGTGGTTGGCCCTGTTTAGTAGAGAATAACCTATTCTCGAAACAAAGAGAAGCTCATTAAGGTATGCAACCACTTAAGTTTTTTCTAGAGTATTTTACATAACTAAATGCCTATTTATTTGCTTATATATTATTTACTCATATAAAGAATTTGTTTTTTATGATTCATGTAGGTCTTGGTGATGGAAATGCATCTCGTGGACAACTCTTATCAACTTGTATGGGATAATGGATTTGGCGAAAGGACAATGATAAGGTAAGGGTTTTGACGTGTTTTTTAAAGTAGGCTTTATACTAGTAAAAGTTCACAATCCTCTAGAATGGATAGAATTGCATTTTTGGTAGACAAGCATCAATTGTTTTAACAAAGTATGAATCATAGACTGTGGGAAAAACATTTTTTTGTATTCTTACATTGACCAATACAACTATAACAGATTTTTAGTACAAAATCTTAACCACACACACACACACACACACACACACATGAACCCTAAGTAAACAAATGAGAGAAGAGAAAGGGAGAATGTGTACTGATATGAGTGAATGAAGATAATAATATGAATAATGGAGTGGAGAGTGCACTCTATCCTAGTTGAATGATACTTGCATCCAACATGTATCATTGTAATGTATGTTGTGATAGTTGTGTCTTCTCACTATAATGTATGTTTCTATGTCCATCATGGGATTCCTAGAGCACCACCTATCATTCGTGATCCAACACATAGTAGTCAAGAATGCCATCCATTGCTAATGTGTGCAAGTACCATATGATTAACTAATAATTTGTATCCTTAATTATGAGCTATCAATCTTTACTATCACCATATTCTTCTAGTGCATGTAGATTTATATTTGAAGTTGGAAATATTAGTAAAAAATTCAAGAACTACTTCCATGCAAAATATATCTAAATTCAACACTTTATGAGTTATCCCAACATTATTCCAATTGTGTATTTTCAAGAGGTGATTAGGTCCCACATTTTATTTACCTAGTTTAACCACCACTTCAAAATCAAACTCCTAAAATAGTAGCAAACATCGATAGAATTGACCTTCCAACATTGTATTGTTAACAAAATACTTGACCACTAAATTATCAATGAACAACTTGAAGGACTGGTCCAGAAGATAATACTTGAAATTTTGTAGCATATACGCCATCACCAGGCCTTTGCATTTCATGGTTTTGTAATTTCAATTTTTTTCTAGAAAATTACCTTGGGTGGTGTAGCATGTGTTCCCCTAGCTATGACAACATGTTCCCAATGCAATGGTAGTGGAATCCACATGGACACGGAAAATTTTTTACCAATTAGGAAAAACAAGAATTGGAGCCATAACCATCCACCGTTTTAACTTGGAAAAAACCTTTTCACATTCTACAATCCATACAAATGGGATACCTTTTCATAGTAGTTCCTCCTTCTACATTATTAGTTGATCATGCCCCATGATAAATATATGGTAACACCCATATATTTATACCATATATTTACTATGATTTTCATTAGTTTGACTAAACATCCTTCCTTGTAGATAATATGATCCAAGAGGATGTTGAATGGGGTGTAGAAAATGAAATTCTTAATATTTAGGTACAACTAGATCAATCAACGTCTTTCCATCACCAACATTAGTTTAGCCATGTGACCCTTTAGCAAGATATACATTGCTAATAATTGAAAATATAGCTCAAGGAAATTATGGATATACTCTTTGAACATAACAAACAATGATTTTAGAGAATAAAATTGGTGCATTACTTGGGCCAAAGGGAATGATATTGTATGCATACAATCACCATTCCATAGAAAAAAATAGTGTTCATCTTATCCTCCTTGATGATTCAAATTTTATGATAGCCAAATAATCCTACTATGAAGGTGTAAGGTTCATTCCTTGCCACTTTCCTGGTAATATTGTGACTAAAATGTGTATGAAATGGATCATGTATGTAGGCCTAACTCAATTTAAAAAATTCCACAGAAAAATTTATTCCACCTTTTTCACACCCTATATGACTATTAAACTTATCGAATCTTATTGTTCCACTGAAAATATCTAACCAATAGTTAGCATATCACATATCTCTTGTTTAGCATATTCCTTATAATGTGAATGCATCCTATATAGTCACTTCTTGGTAGATCAGGTGTCAGGCTTCAATTCTATATTCATCTCCCAATGTTCTCCTCTCACTCTTTTCATCTCAAAGATGCTACATGGGAATAGGTGAGTGTACTCTCAAATAAAATATACAATGTTTGCAATGATGTTTTCATACAAATAGTCCCCAATAATAGCCAACTTAGACACATCCACCATATTGAAATTGACTATTTGTCTTCAATATCCCATGATAGTGAACTAGATAGTTGGTATTCTTGGCTTATGTGACTACATGGTGCACCTCTATTTATTCAAACCACAGAGAATGAAATTCGTTTGTGACATCATCCTATACAGATCTATGGTCAAACATTATGGTAGTCCCATTAGTGGGAAACACTGAATATGTTTTATATCCCCACTAATCAACATATATTCCTCAAAAAGTTTAAAAGTGTCATATAACTTAAAGTGTAGTTATGGTCATTAGGTCATCTATCATAGCATTTTTCTTCTATAAGTACTACTTCTTCAACAATGACTCTAAGGTGGGAACACATTTATGCACCCACTATTAAATAGAAATTCCCTATGTATACTAGTGAGTTTCACAATGATCCACATGCTCCACTAGATAAGAAGTACCATTGAATTGTAGGGACTATTTGGAAAAGATTGATTCCAAGGTTTCATGGGTCAACACAAACCTTATGTCTAGTAGGTTTTTTCCAAGGTTTCATGGGTCAACACAAACCTTATGTTTAGTAGGTTCCTAGTCCTACTATATCTTCTTGTGACTCCAACGTTCATAATGAAATTCCCACAATCATTCACGGACATATACTAAAGTGATATCCAATGTTTATACCCTCTATTCAAACATGATGTGTTAAGTTATGTGTTCCATAAACTTTGTGGCATTAGTTGTGCCATTAAACACTAGTGGATCTTTAATCTCTACATGAATCCACTTAATGGAATTTGGTAGTGTGCATATTTGTGTCAATTAATTCTCATACTCCCTAGGCGGCCCAAAAGTAATGGACACTTTGGAATAAATGACATAGGAGAATACTATTATCCAACTCAACTTTCCACTAGCAGTTGGATTAATGTAGTCTTCCCACTATCCTATGGTGAGATTATCAAAAAACACCTTCATCCAATACTTCTTCTATCTATTTAACAAATGTATTTCCAATGGATATACCATCCAATAACCCTTCTTATCAAATGACATCATTATCAAATTCCCAATCAATCCATTACAATACTAGGTATGGATATTTTTCATCTACTATGTCAATGAACTCGAAGTAAGCATAAATATTCACACAATCGAGATAAAATTCCATCTACACCAATTTGAAAATGGGGAAAATGTGTGATTGGTTCACCAAATACCACTAGATCGACAAGTGGACCCAATTTGGTCATCCCGTGAGTTCCCATGATTACTTCAGTAGGATGTTAACATCCAACCCGAAGTTGAGCATAACTTCTCACACTTCATATCATTGAATCAATGCATTTAAGATAAATTATTTTCCATACCTTGTTCACTAGACATGGTTTAAGGGTGTATCTTGTGCCTCTATTGGTGACTCTAAAATTGGCCCAAGGACCTCCCTTAACTTTGTTGTAGATTTATCATTGTCTATTATCTATAGAAAACTTTTCACAAATTCTTTGACTTCATCTTCCACTATATACACTAGTAGAATCATGCATTGGCTTAGTGGCCAAATTATGGAAGGTTTTCTATTTCTTGCATTCATAGTAACTATGTTTCTAGCATGAATAG
>JASDQU010100802.1:75627-115253 GCA_032191745.1 Picea mariana | reverse complement strand
TTATGTGTTCCATAAACTTTGTGGCATTAGTTGTGCCATTAAACACTAGTGGATCTTTAATCTCTACATGAATCCACTTAATGGAATTTGGTAGTGTGCATATTTGTGTCAATTAATTCTCATACTCCCTAGGCGGCCCAAAAGTAATGGACACTTTGGAATAAATGACATAGGAGAATACTATTATCCAACTCAACTTTCCACTAGCAGTTGGATTAATGTAGTCTTCCCACTATCCTATGGTGAGATTATCAAAAAACACCTTCATCCAATACTTCTTCTATCTATTTAACAAATGTATTTCCAATGGATATACCATCCAATAACCCTTCTTATCAAATGACATCATTATCAAATTCCCAATCAATCCATTACAATACTAGGTATGGATATTTTTCATCTACTATGTCAATGAACTCGAAGTAAGCATAAATATTCACACAATCGAGATAAAATTCCATCTACACCAATTTGAAAATGGGGAAAATGTGTGATTGGTTCACCAAATACCACTAGATCGACAAGTGGACCCAATTTGGTCATCCCGTGAGTTCCCATGATTACTTCAGTAGGATGTTAACATCCAACCCGAAGTTGAGCATAACTTCTCACACTTCATATCATTGAATCAATGCATTTAAGATAAATTATTTTCCATACCTTGTTCACTAGACATGGTTTAAGGGTGTATCTTGTGCCTCTATTGGTGACTCTAAAATTGGCCCAAGGACCTCCCTTAACTTTGTTGTAGATTTATCATTGTCTATTATCTATAGAAAACTTTTCACAAATTCTTTGACTTCATCTTCCACTATATACACTAGTAGAATCATGCATTGGCTTAGTGGCCAAATTATGGAAGGTTTTCTATTTCTTGCATTCATAGTAACTATGTTTCTAGCATGAATAGATTCCTGCATCACCTTAATTACATATTTAAAGTAACCTTTCTTTCATAGTACATAAAACCTTGGTGCTCACTATAAAGCTTGATATATGGGTCCTTGATTTGCATCTCTCATGTTTGTGCTAGAATTGGCTCCAAACTAGGTGACGATATTGATCCCAATGTAGGCACAACTTACTATATTTTCACCATGGATATAAAGCTCACAATTCACCATATTATCACTACTCTATCTCTTGTACTGTTCCTCCCATTTATTAATCAATTGTACACAACCATGTGTATTATGTATTTTCGTTTGGTAGTACCCACATCAAGGATGGTGAGGATATAAGTAATTCCTTTCAATATACCCCACTTCATTATAATTATAAAATCACGGTGGGAGATGATTCACTTAATTCCATAGAGCCCTATTACCCTAATTCTAATTATGCCCCCCATCCACTCCCATGGTTGAATCCATTGTGGACAAGTTCTTCTCAAACCTTTCCATTAGTGTAGATATTGCACAAAAATCCTTTGCATCATTAATGTTTACCTAAGATAAGTTTCAATTCACAATGCTACAATATTACTAAATTTTTATAGCAATAAGAAATGGTGGATATCATACCTATTGTTTTAGAAGATCTCATGAATCCCAACATCCATCTTTCCTACAAATGGGTTATCCACAACAATAGTATATCTTGGAACCATGGGGAAATTGATCTATATATGACCTTCTATATTATAGATTGTACACCATACTTCCTCCCTACTATTGTACATTACTTTTTCTGGCTCTTAAATTTTCTCATAAAATGATATTAACTTGTATTAAAATTGATCCAATCCCTGGGACAACCCTAGAATGGATGATTCAATGAGTCTCTTAATGGACTCAAGCCACATTGAAAATTCTAATATTTTTTTTCATGTAATTAGTTTTTATTATAACAATTCTAAGGTATCAAGCCATCGATAATCCACTCCTTATCCTAGACCTCCTCTATCATGAATAATTGGCTTATTACATCATGGAAGCATTGGTCATACTCACATATAGTTTATATGATCTTTTGTTTAATCTCTTTTAATCAACAATAATTTATTGCTGATACTTCATCTTTTAAAATTTCTTCACAAAATCTATCTACAACTAAACCAACACCAATATTTGGTTAGCAAAAGTTCTCTATATACATTTCATTTACCATTTCAATGCTCTTCCTCATATATGACTTTGGAACTCTACTAGCCATATAACATATATGGTCCTCTGCACACTCCAGAATACATCTAAGAGTAACTCGTATACTTTTCCTTAGTCATGAAATAATAGAATCCATAAGGAGGAATAATCTAGTTATATCCTTATTCTTATCTGGTGATTTAGAAACAACACAATATATAGAGTTCCTAGCTATTGTTGTTGGATACATTGACTACACTGAGGAGGGGGGGTGAATAGTGTAGGGCTCTTTTCCCCCAAAATTTCCCTTCACAAACTTCTTAGTTAGCAATCACCATTTACTCATTACTTATAACTGTCATTCATAACCAGTCAAATGTAAATATACATTAGCAACACATAACAACAACATATATCATCAACAAGTCATCATCACAAGGAGCACAATGAACACAAAATGTATGTACAATTTTCTTTTATTACAGAGTAAAATCCTTGGGTTTTTCAGCAACAACTGAATAGAGTACAACTCTACAAGAACACCAACTCTATAATGCAAGACTCATATTACACCCTCAGCACCAACTGAGATGAGGCAACAATCCTCAACAGATTTCAATCTGTCACAGGTACGTGACTTGTCGATAGTACAACATGTGTATGTACATGCCCTACTAGTAGTACATCCCGCATATGTACGCGGCCAGTCTATACTACAGCCTACGTATACTTAAGGTTTTTCTTTACTTCTCACACTCAGATCCTCTGCAACCTGCAATCACACTCTCCTCTGTCTTTCACTGTCCAAACTGACCTACAACCAATCATAACACATCCAATCTCTCCAACAACTCACTCATGCTCCTCAACCATACAATATGAATTCTACTCAATCATGTATAAGAAATCAACATACTATAACAAACATATATGTACTAAATCATGAGAGTGTTGCTCACTCTATTGTCCAACACAAACCAAATCATAACAACCATATCAAGAATTCTTTAAGCATTCACCATACCATAAGCAAGAGTATCCATCAAGACAACTATGTGACCATACCTTTTGAGCCAATCGATAGATATGATGTATCTGAGCACTGTAGACCTTCTTGGGAGCTTGATCTTAGAATCTAGAACCTCTGCATCTTCATATCTTCAAGTTTCCATGGTTTTACCAACATGTACGCACCCTAATACACTGTCAACCCGCGTACGTATGCACCCTAATACACTTCCATCCCACGTACGTACACACCCTAATACACTGGCATTCTGTGTATAAATCAGTATGTACGCACCCTAATACATTGTCAGCCCGTATATGCCTCAGAAACTAGGGTTTCTGAACTTCCGAAACTTTCACCATCAAGATATCAGAATTACAGAAACTTTGATGCGTCCATGGGATCCTACACTCAATCTCTCTCTCAAAATAGATCTTCAAGATATGCTCAATAGATACATAAGAGATACATACAAGATGCTCACCAAAGATACACAGGAGATGCATTTACACAAGAGACCCTTGCCTCTTATTTGTATTTTCTAGGTAGCTTCCTTAGAAGCATCTTCTAGGTCACTCAACCCACTTCTAGTTTAATTAACCCATTTTTAGGTCACTTAACCTATTTCTAGGTCACTTAACCTATTTTCCTCATTTTAGGGTTAACCACTTTCCATAAATAGAAAGTTCTCCATTACTTTATCATTTAAATATTCCTCCTTGACTTTGTCACCTCACTTTATCATTTAAATAATCTTCTTTGATTTTGTCACTTCACTTTATTATTTAAATAATCCTTCTTGACTTTGTCACTTTACTTTATCATTTAAATAATAATTTCTTCTTTTCAATCTCTTTGACTTCTTTGACCTTTTGGGGCTTCAAGACAACATATGAGGGTCCTCCAACTTCGTAAGGCCATAACTTTCAAACCATGATGAGTTATGTGACATTCCACATACCATAGGAAATGGCATGACAAGCACTATCCATCTAGGATAGTTTCACTAATAAATTCATTGATCTTCATCTCTTTATGCCACAATCAAGCATGGGTTCTCCAACCATACTTCAAGGATAACTCAATCGTAAAGCGTATTCCCGTGAGGGATTTCACCATAAGGGGACAAATTTTGAGTTCATCCATTTGTATTCATTATCAACCATGATAAGACAATAATGATTCATATTTACATCAATCAAACTATGCATCATATATCAAGGAAACCACATCGATCCATCTTTATCATGTATCAATGACAACTCATTGATCCATCTTCATCTATGCATCATATCAATGAAAAATCATTGATTCATCTTCATCTATCCATTATTATCAAGGAAAATACATATTACATCAATACATTGTTCATCAATCATCAATAAATCAATCAATCACTTGACATCAATAAATGACATAAATCAATCAAATCATTGGCATCAATAACAACATGATCCAACAATTGCACCACTAAATATGCTCCCAAAGATGCACTCATTGATCTGGATAATACTATGGATAAATTTTGGTTGCTTCCAACTATTCAAAGTCATAGTAGCATGGGTGTGTTTATTGCTAACCACACACACATAGGTTCTAAGCACAACAATGCTCAGTGGATTCTAATAAAAAACAATGAGAATAGAGAGTAGGAAATATGATGGACTGGCAACATTTCCATCCATTCTACCTCTTTCTCAATGGAATGTTTGTCCATAGGTTTAGAATACTTGAATATAATGTACTCAATCACATATTCTTCTTAACTCTATGCTCTCTCTGACACCATATTTTTCTAATATTTGTGAAATTTTAATTTCGTGTTTGTTGTTCAATTTCAACATTCTTTGCATCCACCATTGTCAATATTTCAAGCAACTTGATCTTCCAAATCCTCCATCAAGTCCTTTCACCTCCCATTTTGGGGTTACACTTCCATCTAAATGAGGCTTGGGAGAATACCTTGTTCCACCATTACCATCTTCAACCGCACATGCATTTACTCAATCAATCTTATGTGTGGTCCTTTCTTGAAATACTCTAGTACTTTGGTCAAATATTGATCACATTCCACCATGAATTCCAAAGCATAACATTCAACGAAGAATTTTAACCAAAATGGAATCACTCGGGGTCAAATTATGGTCATACAATAAGATATTTAACAAATTATTACCAGTCCACCCAATTCTTAACTATGAAAAAAATGATAATATTGCTTCTCTACAAATATTTCCAACTATTCATGTAGATTTGCTTGAAAATTTACCCAAAAAGTCTCATGTAAACACACAAACAAGTGCTTCTACTTATATATTGCTAAAACCTCACCTACATATGCACTTTCTTGGAACACATACCCATGTACCTACACTTCCAGATAATCTTGAGGCTCATGTTTTGATGGCCACCACTACATCTCTGCTACTCTACATTTGTCAAGGTCATGACAACCAAAACTATGTTGATGGCTTGTTTATAGATCCAAGGTCTACAAAATGTGTAAAAAAAGGTCCACAATAGTATAGTATAGCGATGTATCCAACCTTTTGAAGGAAGGAGGTCTCACACAAGCCATGTTTGATAGTTTCCAAGTAATTAAGGTGTATAGTAATGTAACATAGTGGGAATGTACAATCCATTTGTTAACCTTTAATCATACGCATCTAAGCAAACAAAAAAATATGTATGCACAAATATCACAAAAATTTAAACATCATCAAGATACACCATAACAAAGTAAAAATGAGTAGCCTCGTAATGGAGTCCCATTATATTAAGTAAAGCATGGATTACATCTAGGGATTATTCCTTTTACATTACTAGAGTTCCAAAGTCTCGTAGTCGGGAAAAATTATACATATTATAGTATGGAAAACTATCTTTGCAGGGCTATAGCCGTGCTTATTTCTCCGTGACTTCAGCTCATACATGCATTGGAAATGGAAGTGCTATTGTTGCGCATGTTGGATTGCCTCTAAAGTTCAATGATTATGTTTTTAATTTTAAATACTTGTGATGAAAAGATGATAAATGTTGAATATACCATTTTTGGCTTGACTCAAAGCATTTTCCTTTTTTTCTAGATCTTGAATTTGTCCAGTTTCATCCTACAGGAATATATGGTGCATGTTGCCTCATCAATGAAGGTATTGACTTCCTCATTGGATTATATTTGTTTGCAGACTTCATTGTCATTAAATGAAGAATGATGTCCCATGAAATCAATAGCATATTATTTATATAGTATAGAACTTCATAGCATGCTTATGATTGAATCAATAATGTGAATTTAGACAATGCAAGGAATAACCAAATTTCTTCTCTGGCAAAATATTCTTCTTAAGTAGGTTATAGATAATGGAAATGCATCTCTGTATTCTTTTATCTATTTTAATACAAGATAAGCATGGTGCACTACTTGGAGTTTCTTTTTTCTTTTCGACATAGATTTTCATGCACATTTGGGAACTTTCTCTTGATTGGCTTTCTTGTTCATGGATGAGGATTAGACCCATGAAAACTAGGTGCAATCTTCTGGAAAAATTTAGCATGCTTTAAGGGTTTTTGAGGTGATGTTTCATGGCACATATTATGGGTCTTGAGATATTCTTGGATAAGTTTTTGGATGGTTCCTCTCTCATCTACAAGAGAAGGAAATTTCAGAGAGATAGGGGGATTAGTTATTTTTAGGCCTCTCGCTTCTTGTACTTGTAGTTCAGTATTCCACATTCTACTCCCTCTCAAGTCAGATTGGACACTTGGTCTAAATGGGATTATTCAACAGTATACAACCCACCCACTGTAATTTAAAAAAAAAATCCATTCTTTTCCAACATATATACCCTGGATTATGTTCGACGTTCCCTTCCCCCATTTTAGGGGTATGCTAGAATTACTACATGACCATTACCTAGATTTTGAACCTTTTGGACATTGTTGCAACTCTCACTCCAATACTAGCACAATCAAATTGATTAATTGTAACATATATGGGTTCTACCTATGTGCCCATGTCTCAATAACTTGATAAGAAAACATATATTAGGCCCATGAATTCTCTCCTAACCTTGGAATTATAGAAATAAGGGTTATCTTTGATCAATAATTGTTCCTTTTCTTTGTAGGTCGACTGATCGACATAGACTCAAACTAGTTATATTCAAGTGAAGATACACGTTCCTTTCAGACATAAAGGCTAGACTTTGGGGAATCTTCGTATTCGGCAGCATGACCCCGGAGGAACAATCCAACCTAGGTGCCTTCATATGGAGGGAGCCCAGAGAAATCAATGCAATGAGTTCACAGGTGCGAAAGAGGGCCTTTATATATTTGATTTATTGATACCGCATACCACCATGAACAGGTTCATAAATACACAAGTTCATTCTCCGGGCATATATGATAAAGCTATATTCATTTTTTTTTTTAACCTACAAAATTCGTGGCAATAGAGATGCAAGTTTGTCGCAAGCCATTGATAAGTTCTTACTCTGCCAAGATTTTTCGTCTCTATTGCCACGATTTTTCATCGCACCTTTCCAAGATTTTTTGCCACACGTATGGCATCTACATCATAAGGTGTTGGTGATTTTTTACTCTGATAGGATGTTTCATCGCAACTTGCAAAGCTTTTTCGTCGTAAGTATGGCATCTGCGTCATAAGGTGTTGGTAAATTTTTTACTTTAGCACGCTTTTTCGTCCTTATTGTGATGATGTTTCGTCTCTATTGCGACAATGTTTAGTCTCTATTGCCACAATGTTTCATCGCTATTACCATGATTATTAAGGTAAACCTATCTTTAGGATGATGACATGTGGCAACCTTATGTTGTCGTTGTTTCGATGAATACCTGTGCGTGGATATAGCGATGAAAAAATTTCCATGAAAAATAGTCTTTACTTTCGTAGAAAGTGCAACAGATATGTGTGGCAATAGAAATGAAAAACCATGGAAAATTTGGTCATATGTAGTAGTGATCGTAAGGTCGATAACATTTTTCAGACCTCAGACTAAGGCTTCATATTCTATAGTGTTATTGGTGAATTAAAATTCTAGGAAAAAATACATGAGCGTCTTACGTTGTTTAGGATATATTATCACACAAGTTGTAGGTTGGGAAAAGCTCGACCCAACTACCAAATGGAGACAACTTAGAGAACACCTACCCAGTGTCACCTTAGGTAGGTATTCCCATCACTTTAGAGATGATAGAATCACCTCAAGAGGGGGATCCTAGTGACCTTGGGGAAATGAGATGGAAAGGGAAGAAATGAAGGAAATTCCCCCTATAGGTCAATATGGAAGATGTGGAAAGGCTTGGGAAAGGGTCTTGGTGGTAGCTAAAGGTTTCCAAGAGATAAGAACACCTACAAAGAATGATGTACCTTCCCGAGACACAAGAACAAGCTGAGTATATATGTATAATGTTAGGTGGACAAGAAAGTTAGGCTTGTTTTCCCTAATTGAACTAGTAAACAACAATGTATATCAGCAAGAAAGTAAGTATTAAAGTTGCTAATCAATTGCTAAAATTCTAACAAATGATGTAAGAGATAATCTAGATAAACACTAAAAATACTCAAGGATGAAAGCACAAGACATTAGAAATGAAACAAGGCTATAATAAAAGGCATTTGTAAAGATATTTTTCATCCTTATGGCTGTATAAAACAAGTTTTTACAACAAAAAAATCAACCGTCAAAAGATTGCCAATAATCCAGCCATAAAGTGCGTTGGACTTAGGATATTACTATTGCAAACTTTTAGCAACTTTCCACCGTTGAAATGCAATTTTTAAATGAAAGTGTGTTAGGGTTTTTGCAGCCCTAATGGATGTATATGAAATTTTGCAAAAGTATCAAGAAATACTTATCCAATTAAGATTCCCTAGTCTCTATAACAAGCCTAGAACGTCAAGAAGAGATTGCAATTTAAGCAATTTGATTGTCTCATGTCTTCATGTATCCCAATGCAACAATTTTATTTATCCAATGAAAAATGTAAATGATTAGTGCCTTGAATATTGGGTTATGGAGTCAAATAATGAATTAACTATACTACTTCCTTGGGGGTGTAAACCCTCTTACACCCCAAGGCAATTAAAGCTAACTAGGAAAGTGCTAGAAGGGTGTAATCCCTTTTACTTCTCCTAGCACTTCCTTAAGTAAAAAAATATTTCCAAGACAAATATTGATGAGCTTAGTGGGATTGTATGCACTTATAATCCCCGAGAAATTCAACTATTTAACCTTTCAACCAAGAAAAAGAGACCATAACAAAATAAAACCCTTCACCTAGAGCAAGAATTACCAAGAAAAACTTCTACTTTACCAAGCGTTATCCACCAATATGCAAGAGAAATACCCCATAGGAGGTAGCGCACCACTTCCTTCCACCAATAGCAAAGTAAACCATGAAAAATGAAAAATAGAGAGAAAATCCCCAAGGGTAGCGAAAATTTCAGCTAAGCATTTCTCACAATGGGAGAGTTATGTTATGAAATGAGATTCACATGATCTCTATTTATACAAAATGTTTAAGACATAGTTTGTCCAATTAATTAGGGTAAAACATAATATAAGGGGTCAACAACCCTTATCTTACCCCTTTACACAAATAATAATATTTAATTTACACTTTTTCACATTAGAAACCCTAAAACAAGATGACATCACCCATTTAGGGAGAGGTTTTAACACTTTCCAAGTCATTGGAGAAGAAAGTGGAGGTCGTTGGGGCTCCTAGAGCCTCCTCTTCATGCGCTAAGGTCAATCCATGCCTCCTCTAGTCAAATCATGCCAAGTGTCAATGAACAACAACTCCCTCACCACCAACCCTAGCCCTAGGTGACATCAAGCCACAAAGAGATGTTTTTCTCCTCCTAGGAAATCCGTTTGGCATGTGAGGGCTAGGCTATGCATTTCAAGGTGTCTTCTAGGCCTCCAAAGGAAAGTCATCATGATCCGGCATGTGGGCCCTTGGCATCCAACCTGTGGGCTTCAAGCCCCATGGAAGCCCAAACTAGGCTTGTTCCTCCAAAACTGTCCACCAAACAAGATCTTGCAAAACAAATGGGTACACCCTCCAAATATCTCAATTCAAAATATCATGGCAAGTGAAAATCACATCTAATAAACAAGGCATCTAAAAATTTGCATCAAAACTACCTCATCAAATTAAAAAAATGCTTAAAGACCCTATACAATTGACCAAGTTTAGGTATGGAAGGGGTGTCATAAAAGTCTTATAGGGTAGACCAAAACCCTCAAGTAGGGGATGCTCCAAAGGGTACCCCTTCAAGGTCATGTAGTGTATGATGAGATGAATAGGGGTTTAGAATTCATAGTTCAATGGGTTTCATGACATACAAGGGCTCGTATTGTCTCATCTATGCATGCCTTTGTAGAGTGTGTGTTGCACCTTCATTTTCAATACATCCTTTTTCCAAGCCCATTCATTGTCATTAATTAATTAATAGTAAAAAAACTTGGTTACTCCCTAGAGTGAAATTGATTAGCTTGGAGGGTAGCACCACAAGGTCCACTTGAAGCTAGAGGTACACAAAGTTCCATATGCAAGGAAAGAAAGGGACACCACATGGGTGTACACACCTCAACAAGTGGGGACATGTATATAATGTTTTTTTTCTTTTACAGATCTTTGATTTTTTAAGAGAATATTTTTATTGCTATCAAGACCTCTTTGGGAGAGCATATGGAAAGTTTATATTTTAGGCTCTTATCTTTTTCTATCCATCATCCCTTTGGGCCTTTAGCCCCTTCTTCCCATGAAATCAGGTGCATTCCCTTCTTGGGTCACTAAAACAAAAGGGCCTAGAAGAGGGCATTGTGATGGGAATGTGATGAGCGGAAAGTAATAAGTATGGTCGAGAATGGTATGATGAACCCTCAAGGGACCCTCAGTTACACCCCTTCCCCAAAAGTTGTTCACTTACTAGGAATTCTATGACACTCACCAAAGTGAAACAAGGTCAAAATCATAATGTCCAAGAAGATGTTCAATAATCAAAATAAGCTTTAATACAACATGCTTAAATGATTCAAATATTGGGTGATTACCTACCACAATACCTGACTTGTATCTCATGGTGAAAGACCCAAATTCTTTCCAAAAGCTAGCTGGTGTGGTGGATGCTCTAATGATGGATCCAACGTGTGGTGATAGAATGGGTTTCCATATGTGAAAGTGGACACTTCTAGTCATGTTGTCTCTCAACACTCCATGTTCGCAACCTGAGGGCCTAGATACATCATCTCCTTATTTATCCCCAAAAATGGGGATAATAGGATCAATCAACACACATCTTACCCAGACTCCTTCTTGTGTCTTGGAGCCATCAAAGAACATAGACCACATGTTAGAAATTTTAGTTTTGTTAATTGCACTAAAACCTATGTTAGTTGATATGGTACATGCATTGTTATGTGTTTGTGGAAGGAGTTGATGTTGTAAATCTGGTTGTATCTCAGATGTCATGGTCAACTTCCAAGAAATAGTTACCCAAAATGGAATGTGCAAAACTAATAGTTTCATTCCTACCTTGTAATTTTGTTACCGTGTGTTTCATGTGAGATTTGTTGTTTACTCGAATATGATTTTCTTTACCATTATAAGGGAGCCACATGTGGGACTAATCGATGGAAAATTAACCTTGAAGTTTCACTGACCAAACCATGCTCAACAACAAACCATAGCTTTATGGTATGTCAACAACAACACTATCAATAACTTGTTGCACTCTAGGGTTGGATGCAAGCCTAATTAAGACATCTTTGAGTTCTCCTTTTACTTTAACATATTTTCTATCTAACCATATGATTCTCATTTTAGTCATTTGAAGGACATCATTTATCCTCTGGAAGATTGAATAAGGCATAATGTTATAGGATGCACCTAAATCTAGCAAACAATTATGCACATTGAAATTGAAAATTTTGTAATTGAGCAGAAAAGGTGGGAAATGAGATTTTGAGTACGTGCCTATGCTCATTGTGTTTATGGTCACCACGATTTCCACTTTGTATTCTTCCTTTGACTCAAAATTTGGAGGGATGTTGTTAGTAGTAACAATGATATTTTTTTTGAGAATTATTGGGGTTAGAAGCATCATGCATTAGATCGCGTTGTTGTGGTAATGAGAAAATATCAAACATTGAGATGTTGGCTTTTGTCTTTTTCATATCTTCTATAACATTATAGTCTAAAGAGTGCATGTTTGATTCGTTCATTGTTTGGTTTGATTTTGGATCACATGTCTTGTTGTTGGTTCCTGCTGTGTTAGGTTTGGTGTTGTTCCTAGCTGAGTTAGATGTACTTGTTTTTTCTGTGTTGGTTGGAACAATCTTATCAGAGTTGCCACTAATTTTCCCTTGGGTTGGGACATTTTGTTTTGGGGTAGAAAGAGGAGTAATATTCCTAAGAGGAGTATTGTTTTCTTTGGAAGAGGAGGTGATGGGGGCCAGAACTTTGTTGCGTAGGTTGTATTACTTAGGAACAAATTTAACCACTGGTGCATATTCTACAAATATTTCTTCTATCTGATCTTCATTTGAGTCTATATACCAGTCCCAAAAAGGCATAGCAGATTCTTGGGGCACCTCTTCTATGGTATCGTTTTGAGCCTCATTAAGTTGTTCATCATTTAGATTCTACTAATCCAACATTTTATTTATAACTAGGGTCATGGAGTTGACCCATTGAGGGAAAGGCCTTTCAGGATGAGTTTTTTTATGGTATGAACATAAGTTGTCATTGTTGAATATGTTTAGGTTTAAATCAATTTAAGGAGCTTTAGGGGGTCTCAATGGGTTGTCATTTATTTTTAAAAACAAGCAGAAAGTTTTATTTATTGAAGACCCTTCGTCAAAATTCTTCTAGATATCTACAATCCCATTAGACAGTTTCTTGACCAAATTTACCACGCTATAGATACCCTTGGGTTCTTTTTCAGGTGGTTTTGTCAACAATAAAGGTTTCTTTCTAGCCAACCTGATTTCCTTAAAGTGTTGGTGATGGTCATAAGAGGATAGTTCCCTTTCTACAGTTTCGGCTTAATTGAAATTAAGGGTCAATGTTTTCTTACCAGTTCTCTTAAAAAACATGCATATATAGGAAATGATAGTTGGTGTGTAGTATTTAGTGGCTAAGGACTGTGCAGGGGTTGTATCGACAATGAAATTGGTTAGGAAATTGAGAAATCCATGGTTAAAATATTTTACTTTTTCTCTTTTACCCATTCTAATGGTTCCAAATTCATTACAAAAGGATGTTGTCGTTTTCCGTTCTCCAAATTTTCTGATAAAAACCCTCTCAAAGTTGTCCCAACTTGATATGGAACTAGGTGGCAGGTTTGACACTTTGGTGTAGGTACTCAAGTCTTTGGAAACAATTTTCCATCCACGAGACTCATTTCCAATCTCCCATCCTTCTTCCATCATTGACCTAAGGGGATCCTCTCATTATATCTCCACCCCTTGTCTCAATCCCCCTAGGGTCACCAAGATTCCCCCCTTGTTTAGGTTTTATCCTTCACTAAAGCGAGGGAGTACCTATCTAAGGTGACAGTGGGTAGGTATTCCCATAGTTGTCCCACATTTGTATATTTTGTCAGGATTTTCCCAACCTAAAATCCATGCGATAACATTTTGGTGTCGTTTGCAGGGAGGATTTTGAATCCTCTTTTGTGCTCTAACGACACTTTGGAAAGATTTAATCCCAAGTCCTTCACCCCTAGCTTGCATGGTGACTCCATTGAGGGAATAAACCCTCTCCATTTTGATGAACACCAAATTTATCTGGCGACTCCATTGAAGCGACACCCCAGAATTAAATGATGGCATCATAGTATTTACCATGGGCCTTCCATAAGGTATACCCTTCTATTTATGTTCAAAATACCCCTGGATATCCAAACTATTTCCCTACAGAGTGGCGGGGGAATTTCCCCAAATTCGATGGTGACCCAACCCTAGCAGTCACCCATGTTGTGAATTATGTGAGGTATGCTTAAGGTATAAATGTATTGAATGAAAGTATTTGTATCTTCTCTGGAATCAAGTAAAAGGAAGTGGCTTGCAGAATCATGTGATCTGAAAAGTATCTAGTCTTCTACGAAGCTTTTTGATGAGTTTCTCGGGTTTTGGGGGCCAACTACTCATGATTTGCAGGATACTCTCCAAGATCTCATAGATTCCCTTTACAGATAAGATTTCCTAGTAGATGGATAAACGACAGTTGAAGAATGTGAAATTGAAGAAGAGTATCACCCTCCATTTGTAAAAGAAACACTTGAAGAATGTATCCAGGAATAATTTTTTCAAGAATATTTCAGTGATGAAGATCCAGATGAGACATCAGTGTCCATTATCTTGCTTGGTGAAGGTGAAGTTGTCATGCCTCGCTTTCCTCCTGTACATGTAGATGAATAAATGATTATCCTTAATGATTCATATGATCTCATGGTGGACCTCTCTGATGTGGTTGATAAACATATTGATTATTTCATACATGATGGGAGACGTAGATGGGATGCAGTTTGTTTCATTTTTTATAAAGATCCCATTTACGACATTGAAGGTAGTTCTCAAGCAAAAGGGTTTGATTTGTCATTTTCATAGGAATTTTCTTCATGCATATATGATTCATATGTTTGGCATCCCGAGGATGATGTGATCACAAATTTGTTCTGTCCATTCCAAGATAATTTTTCATAGCACAATCATGATGATTTTCAGTCATCCCTTGGGAGTTGTGATGTGTATCCTTTTGAGGATGAAATTCTATTCTATGAAAATTTTCAACCACCTTCATCCTCAGATTTATATGGGCATCAAGACGTGGCCATCCCAGAGCAGTCAAAGAATCATACTACAGAGTACACATATTTTCATCTTGGAACCTTTTGTAGGGACTTGCAAATGATAAAGCAACATGTTTTGGGTGTTCAAAAATATTATTTCTCTAGACATGAGCTCATCCCCTACCTCATCTCTCCTTCTCAAGGGAATCATGGGTTCTTCTCGAGATCTCTCATATCTTCTCAGTATTCAAGAAGTAGTGGTCACACTCATAAGGAAGAATATGAGTCATCATCTATACATGGTATCCCTCTTTAGATATGGATTGATAGGGCTTGTGACTATTCTTTCAAGCATGATTTATGATATGATCAGGCTTGCGGTTTCTCTTTCCAGTAGGATTTCCTCCCTCCCACCCATATCCATGTGTTTCATTTCATGATTGATTATATGCCTATGTATTCTCATGATTATTATGCTCTTAAATTATCTTTGTTGTATTACATGATTAAGCACATGGGGAGATACCTTGATGAAATGATGAACATGTGGTTGCATTGATTGTATGAATTCACCTGACGTTTCATGATCTAACCTTCAGGGCCCTAGGGCCCCAGGTAAGTAGGTAGGTCATATTGATTTCTTGCATTTTCATCTTGATTGGTCATGATAGTTTAGTTGCATTTCATTTTTTATTTTCATTTTTCTCTACTTGCATTGTTGATTTATATCTTTTGCTTTCATCATATTAATGTGAAAAATGAAAAATTTTCTTTTCTAGAATTAGTTGTCAATTTTAGATTTTTTATTTTGATTATATGAACAAAGGGTGAGTGAGCCACCCTATATTTTACAGTTTGTTGTTTTAGTGTAGGCATAGGTATAACTAGGAGATGATGAGGTTCTTATGAACTCTGCGATGAGTACATGTCCCCAAGTAGGAGCTATATGTTATCCACAATTTCTAGGGATAATTAAGGAGATGATGTATCAAGGCCCTCGGGTTGTAGACATGGAGTACCAAGAGAGATATGATTGACATCATCCACATTCACAAACATAGACCCACTTCACCACCACACATCCTCATTTCGTCATGATAGAATTCACCACATCAGCTTGCTTTCAGAAGACAATGGGTCTTGCTCCATGAGGTACAAGTTAGGTATTGTGGTAAGTGTCAATTTAATACTTGAGGCATTTGAGTATGTTTCAATTAAAGTTGATTTTGATTATAGAACATTTTCTTGGAAATTATGCTCTTTGCCATGTTTCACCTTGGTGGTTGACATTGTGCCCTAGTAAGTGGTCACCCTGGGGGATGGATTTGATACTAGGAGGTCTGCTTGATGAGTCATTGTGCCATTCCCGATCATACTTATCATTTTTCACACTTCATCATTTTAATTTCATTTTCTTTTGGGTGCACTATCCCTGGGCTTTGTAGGGACGGGGCATCCATTATAGCGGCTTTGATATTTTCAAAGGCCTATTTCTCAATTGATGTTCATTTGAACTGCACATATTTCTTAATCATCCGTTGAAGCGGTTTAGTGATTTCAGAAAAGTCCAAAACAAATCTTCTTACAAACTCGATCTTTCCAAAAAAAAATTGCATTGACTTCTTACTATGTGGTAGAGGGATTTGCAGAATATATTTTTTTCTTTCCGTGTCCACCAAAATCCCATCTTTGGAAAACTCATGCCCTAATAATATACCTTCCGAAACAAAAACAAAAAAATGGTCTTTTTGGGATTCAAAGAGATCCCATACTTTTTACATTGTTCAAATATTCGTTTCAGATGCTTTGGGTGGTATTCTTTCTTCTTTGAATAAACCATGACATCATCGAGATAGACCACCACACTTTGGTTGATTAGTGCTTTGAAATCAATATCCATATCCCTTTGAAATGTAGCACCTGTGTTTATTAAACCAGAGGGAATCCTTATGTATGCGTATGTTCCCCACTTAGTTATGAATGTGGTTTCCAATCGATCTGGTTCGGCTATGAGAACTTGGTTGTATCCTGAAAATCCATCCAATAAAGAAAACATTTCTGAGCCGAAGACAAGTTGCAATATCCGCTCCATAGGGGGAACCATATAGTTGTGTTTGTGGGAAGCTCGAATCAGGTCCTGAAAATCTATACATATCCTGATTTATCCCTACTTTTTCTTGACGGACACTGTATTTAATACCCAAGTTGAATGATGAACCTTGAAAATGATTCATGAATCTAATAGGTTTTTCAATTCCTTTTGGGTAAGTGGTTCAAGAGTTGGATATATATTTATGAGCTTCTGTTGAAATGGCTTGACACCTTATTTAATTGGGATCACATGTTGAATTATTTGGATTTCATAAGTCTTCAGATCGTCACAAGTCCATCAAACACATCATGGTACTTCTTGAACAACTCTATGAATGTGTTCTTTTCCACCTCTGAACAACAAGAGCCTAGGTTAACATACTTGGGTTGTTCAGAGGTCCCTAGATTGACCAGAAAATGCATCATGGTTGAACTATTTTTCTTCGAATTAGCTGGACTCCTGAACTTAGATTGTAGATCAAATAGCTTCTCAAGAGTTGGGACATTCTTTGAGATGCAATTTTATTTTACTCTGCTTGCCTCATCCCGATAATTTTGTAGGTCTTGCTGATGGGTCTCATCATCAATCAAAAAATTTTGGAAGACATCTGATCTAGTAAGGAAGTTGATAATATGAATATTGTTATTGAATACTCGCTAGTTTGTGATATTGTCTAGTATTGAAGGTCTAAAAATAATTTCAACGGAAAATATTGTGTTGGCCAATATATCTGCATAAATATTTTGATTACGATGTATATAAGTGATATTGAATGCATCATAGGAGTAAAGAAGATTCCATACCTCTTGTTGATATTATTTTATATGTGGTGACATAAACAAATGGTATTTCTTACCTATCAAACGATTATTTCTAAATGGACAAAACTTTTAAGGTACTTCACCGTAAGGTCGATAGCGTTTTTCAGACCTCATACTAAGGCTTCATGTTCTATAGTGTTATTGGTGAATTCAAATTCTAGGAAACAAGACATGAGTGTCTTACATTTTTTAGGATTTGTTATCGTACAAGTTGCAGGTTGGGAAAATCCTGACCCAACTACCAAATGGCAAAAAATTAGAGAACACCTACCCACTGTCACCTTAGGTAGGTATTCCCATCACTTTAGAGACGATAGAATCACCTTAAGGTGGGAATTCCAGTGACCATGGGGGAAATGAGATGGAAAGGGAAGAGATGAAGTAAATTCCCCCTATAGGTCATGATGGAAGATGCAAAAATTATTGGGAAAGAGTATTGGTGGTAGCCAAAGGTTTCCAAGAGATAAGAACACCTACAAAGAATGATGTACATGCCCAAGACACAAGAACAAGGTGAGTATATATGTACAATGTTAGGTGGAAAATAAATTTAGTCATTCTGTCCCGAATTGCACCAGTAAACAAAAATGTATATCAACAAGAAAGTAAGTATTAAATATGCTAAGTAATTGCTAAAATTCCAACAAATGATGTAAGAGATAAGATAGATAAACACTAAAAATACTCAAGGATGAAGAACAAGACTTTAGCAATGAAACAAGGTTGTAATAAAATGTGTTTGTAGAGATATTTTTCAGCCTTCTGTCTGTAGAAAACAAGTTTTTATAGTAGTAAAATCAACCGTAAAAACTTGCCAATAATCCACCCAAAAATTGTGCTAGACTTAGGATATTACTATGGAAAACTTTTAACAACTTTCCACAATTGAAATGAAAGTTATAAATGGAAGTGTGTTAGGGTTTCTATAGCCCTAATGGTTGTAGATGAAAGTTTATAAAATAAGCAAGAAATACTTATCCAATGAATATTCTCTAGTGGCTATAACAAGCCTAGAAAGTCTAGAAGAGATTGCAATTTAAACAATTTGATTATCTTGTGTCTTCATGTATCCCAATGCAACAATTTTATTTCTCCAATGCAAAATGTAAATGATTAGTTCCTTGAATGTTGGGTTATGGAGTCAAAGAATGAGTTAACTACACTACTTACTTGGGGATTTAAACCCTCTTACTCCCCAAGGAAAGTAAATCTAACTAGGAAAGTGCTAGAAGGGTGTAAGCCATTTTACTTCTCCTAGCACTTCCTTAAGTAACAAATTATTTCCAAGAAAAATATTGATGAGCTTAGTGGGGTTGTATGCACTTAAAATACCCAATAAATTCAACTATTTAACCTTTCAACCAACAAAAATATACCATAACAAGATAAAACCCTTCACCTAGAGCAAGAATTAACAAGAAAAACTTCTACTTTACCAAGAGTTATCCACCAATATGCAAGAGAAATACCCCATAGGAGGTAGCACACCACTTCCTTCCACCAATAGAAAAGTAAACCATGACAAATGATAAAGAGGTATTAAATCCCCAAGGGTAGCGAAAATCTAAGCCAAGTACTTCTCACAATGGGAGAGTTATGTTATGAAATGAGATTCATATGATCTCTATTTATCCACTTAATTAGGGTAAAACAAAATCTAAAGGGTCAACAACCCTTATATTACTCCTTTACACAAATAATAATATTTAATTTTCACTTTAACACATTAGAAGCCATAAAACAAGATGACGTCACCCATTTAGGGAGACATTTTAACACTTTTCAAGTCGTCAGGGAAGAAAGTGGAGGTCGTTGGGGCTCCTAGAGCCTCCTCTTCATGTGTCAAAGTCAATCCATGCCTCCTCTGGTCAAATTGTGCCAAGTGTCAATGAACAACAACTCCATCACCACCAACCCTAGCCCTAGGTGACGTCAAGCCCCAAAGAGTGACGTTAATCCCCAAAGAGTGACGTTTTCCCCCTCCTAGGAAATTCGTTTGGCATGTGAGGGCTAGGATATTATGTCCTTCAAGGTGTCTTCTAGGCCTCCAAAATAAATTCATCATGATCCAGAATGTGGGCCTTTGGTATCCAACCTATGGGATTCAAGCCCCATGGAATCCCAAGCTAGACTTTTTCCTCCAAAATTGTTCACCAAACAAGGTCATGCAAAACAAATGGGTACGCCCTCCAAATATCTCAATTCAAAATATCATGGCAAGTGAAAACCACATCTAATAAACAAGGAATCTAAAAATGTGCATCAAAACTATCTCATCAAATTAAAAAAATGCTCAAAGACCCTATACAATTAACCAAGTTTAGGTATGGGAGGGGTGTCATAAAACTCCTATAGGGTAGACCAAAACCCTCAAGTAGGGGATGCTCCCAAGGGTGCCCCTTAAATGTCATGTAGTGGATGATGAGATGGATATGGATTTAGACTTCATAGGTCAATGGGTTTCATGACATACAAGGGATCATATTGTCTCATCTATGGGTGCCTTTGTAGAGGGTGTGTTGCACCTTCATTTTCAATGCATCCTTTTTCCAATCCCATTCATCGCCATTAATTAATTAATAGTAGAAAACCTTGGTTACTCCCTAGAGTGAAATAGATTATATTGGGGGGAAACACCACAAGGTCCACTTGAATCTAGAGGTACATAGAGTGCCATATGCAAGGAAAGAAAGGGACACCACATGGGTGTACACACCTCAACAAGTGGGGACATGTATATAATGTTATTTTTCTTTTGCGGGTCTTTGATTTTTTAGGAGAAGATTTTTATTTCTCTCAAGATATCTTTGGGCAAACATCTAGAAGGTTTGTATTTTAGGCTCTTATCTTTTTCCAGCCATCATCCCTCTAGGCCTTCATCCCCTTCTTCCCATGAAATGAGGTACATGCCATTCTTGGGTCACTAAAACCAAAGGGCCTAGAAGAGGGAATTGTGATGGGAATGTGATGAGCGGAAAGTGATAAGTATGGTTGAGAATGGTACGATGAACCCTCAAGAAACCCCTAGTTACACCCCTTCCCCAAAATTTCATCACTTACTAGGAAGTCGATGACACTCACCAAAGTGAAACAGGGTCAAAATCATAATGTCCAAGTGGATGTTCAATAATCAAAAGAAAATTTAATACAAAATGCTTAAATGCCTCAAATATTAGGGTGATTACCTACCACAATACCTGACTTGTACCTCATGGAGCAAGACCCGAATTATTTCCAGAAGCTAGCCAGTGTGGTGGATGCTCTGACAATGGATCCAACATGTGGTGGTAGAATGGGTTTCCATATGTGCAAGAGGACACTGCTAGTAATGTGGTCTCTCATCACTCCATGTTTCTAACCTGAGGGCCTCGAGACATCATCTCCTTAGTTATCCCAAAAAATGGGGATAATAGGATCGATCAACAAACATCCTACCCCGACTCCTTCTTGTGTCCTTGAACCATCAAAGAACATAGACCACATGTTAGAAATTTTAGTTTTGTTAATTGCGCTAAAACCTAAGTTAGTTAATATGGTACAAGAGTTGTTATGTGTTTGTGGAAGGAGTTGAGATTGTAAATATGGTTGTATTTTAGATGTTTTTTCTTTATAACAACCATGGTTAGCTTCCAAGAAATAGTTACCCAAAATGGAATGTGAAAAACTAGTAGTTTCATTCTTACCTTCTCATTTTTCTAATGTGTGTTTCAAGTAAGCTTCGTTCTTTACTCGAATATGATTTTCTTTACCTTTATAACAGAGCCACATGTAGGACCAATCGGTGGAAACATAACCTTGAATTTTCACTAACCAAACCATGCTCAACAACAAACCATAGCTTTATGGTATGTACACAACAACACTATCAATAACTTGATGCACTCTAGGGTCGGATGCAAGCCTAATTAAGACATATTTGAGTTCTCCTTTTACTTTAACATCCATTCTATCTAACTGTATGATTCTCATTTTAGTCATTTGAGGGACATCATTTATTCTTTGGAAGACTGAATAAGGCATAATGTTAGAGGATGCACCTGAATCTACCAAGCAATTATGCACATTGAAATTGAAAATTTTGCAATTGAGCAGAAAAGGTGGGACATGAGATTTTGAGTACGCACCTATGCTAGTTGTGTTTATGATCACCTCAATTTCCACTTTGTATACTTCCTTTGAATCAACATTTGGAGGGGTGATGTCAGTGGTAGCAATGATCTTTTTTCAGAGAATTATTGGGGTTAAAAGCACCATGCAATAGATCGTGTTGTTGTGGTAATGAGAAAATATCAAACATTGAGATGTTGGTTTTTTTCTTTTTCATATCTTCTATATCATTATAGTATAAAGTGTAAATGTGTAATTCCTTAATTGTTTGGTTTTATTTTGGATCACATGTCTTGTCGTTGGTTCTTGTTGTGTTAGGTTTGGTGATGTTCCCAGCTGAGTTAGATGTACTTGGTTTGTCTGTGTTGGTTGGAACATTATTATCATATTTTCCATTGATTTTCCTTTGGGTTGGGACATTTTGTTTTGGGGTAGGAAGAGGAGTATTGTTTTCTTTGGAAGAGGAGGTGACGGGGACCAGACCTTTGTTGTGTAGGTTGTATTCATTAGGAACAAATTTAACCACTGGTGCATATTATACAAAGATTTCTTCTATATGTTCATCATATGAGTCTATACACCAGTCCCAAAAAGGCATAGCAGATTATGGGGGCACCTCTTCAGTGGTATCATTTTGAGCCTCATTAAGTTGTTCATCATTTAGATTCTTCTAATCCAACATTTGATTTATAACTAGGTTCATGGAGTTGACCCATTGAGGGAAATTCCTTTTAGGATGATTTTTTTGATGGTACAAACATAAGTTGTCATTCTTGAAGCTGTCTAGGTTTAAATCAATTTAAGGAGCTTAGGGGGGTCTCAGTGGGTTGTCATTTCTTTTAAAAAAATGAGCAGAAAGTTTTAGGTATTGAATACCCTTCACCAACATTCTTCTTGATATCTACAAACTCATTAGAAAATTTCTTGACCAAATTTACCACACTATTGATATCCTTGGGTTCTTTTTCAGGTGGTTTTTTCATAAGTAAAAGTTTATTTCTAGCCGACCTGATTTCTTGAGAGTGTGGGTGATGGTCATAAGAGGATATTTCCCTTTCTATAGTTTAAGCTTCATCGAAATTAAGGGTTAGAATTGTCTTACCATTTCTCTTGACGAACATTTCGATAGAGGGGATGAGAGATGATGTGTAGTATTTAATGGCTAAGGACTGTGCAAGGGTTTTATCAACAGTGAAATTGGTTAGGACATTGAGAACTATCTGGTTAAAATCTTTTACTTTTTCTCTTTTATCCATTCTAATGGCTCCAAATTCATTACAAAAGGATGTTGTTGTTTTCCATTCTCTGAATTTTCTGATAAAAACCCTCTCAAAGTCATCCCAACTTGATATGGAACTAGGTGGCAGACTGAAATACCATGTAGATGCTCTGCCGAAAAAGGTGTAGGGAAACAACCTGCAGACCTCATCTTCATGATGGACATTTAGCAGATGGGTTGCTAAGAAGAAATTTTTTATGTGGTATTTTGGTGAACCAGGTCTGTTTGGATCAAACTTGGGAAGGATCTTATCTGATTTCTGAGGCATCCCATGTAAGGGTCCTGCTAAATTTAAGGTACCTTGGGACATCCAAGACGAGATCACTACCCTTTTTCTTTATGTTCACCCATGATCTATTCTAAATTGATTTCCGGGTTTTCACCTTCAAATTTAACTTCAGGTTTGACAAGGGTATGGGAAACTCAACTCAAGGGTACTGTAAATTCTTGTAACACATTATCAATGAGGTCATCTACAAAGTCAACATAGATATCTGGATGGGTATTGGGTATTCTAACATGGGTATCTTTCCTTTTCGGAAACTCAGACGTTTTTGGTATCTTACCAAGTAACATTGCATAATCTTGTGTAATACAATGAGTTTCAGAGAACTCTTCTTGTGGTATGTGAAACCAAGTCTCTAAATGAGTTTCAGGACTTCCTATGGTATTGTCGAAATTTGGGTTCGTATCCTTGTAGATAATCTCTTTTTCTGAATGGATACTGGGAAACAGAGTGGGACCAATGTTGTTTTCAGAAGACTGATTGCGATTATGCAACTTGTTTATGTAAGCCATAAAATTGAAGCCCTCCTTCTTGCTCAATTCTGTTGATGGGAAGAATTCTCCCAGAAACAATAAAGGGTACTCCCCGGTGCACAACCCCAATTAGACTATACATTGTTTGGTTTAAGAGACCCATACAGAATTTGGCTCGACTACCATTGTTGGTTATAAGGATGAAAGTGGGTGATTATTCAATGCAAATATGTATATGAAGACTATGTATGAGAAGAAATATAATCTACTTCTAACCTATTCTACCATATCCTAGCTAGGAGTAAACCATAGTAACCGAATGAGTTGTACATGAAAATGAAATTTTTCAAAAACCCCACACGGTTAGTTGAAATGAAGGTGAAAATTTAGTAACATGAGTATACATACGTATAACCAGAAAAGTATAAATTATATTTTTGCATACATTTACAAATCATGAGATTAGGACTTAAAAATACAAGAAAGAATAACAATATTGTAACATAACATAGTGTGCACCAGATTATTCTATCAAAAAACATTTTTCTTATAGTCCATGTGATGAGCATACATCCTACTTGAATGAGTTCACAACAAAATTAACCACACACACAAATTCTTCTCCCTTTTGAAAATTTGGCCCTGAGAGCTTCTCAATATTCATCAACACAGTATATGTCCTTGAATTATTTCTTGAGTTTATACAATGCTTGAAGAGCCCCTTGAAATGGGATTCTTCTCCTATTTACACTTATTTTTCTAACTATTTTGTGACTCTTTGTGTTCTCTTAAAGAAGTTGTTGCAAAACTATTCGTCTCCCTCTTCTTGATGAAAAGTGTACACAGAAAATACAAAATTGAGAGTAGTTATGAAGAGACAAAATAGGGGACAAATAATAGCAATTTCAAATTTTCTATTTTCTATTTTTATGTATTCTTGTCCCAAAGGTAGCATAACCAAATTTCCAACTGATCATACAAAGGAAAGACTCTATGATATATGATTCCTTCAATGGTGGTCGTGTGCATCACTACATGGTCGTTGAGGGTCTGCATATCTTTCAACAATGTTTTCATGAATGCCTGAACCATGGTGTAGAGATTTTTCGGTTGGATGAGGTGTTGTTCTATGAGATTAGTTGTCACTGAAGTGGTTTCCTCGATGACTCCTTGTATATGACTGGTGTTGTCTTGTACCTTGTTGACTAGGTCCTCCATTATAAGGTTTTTCCCAAGCTCTTATAGCTGGGAAAATCGAGAGAACTTGAGTAGTTCTTGTGCCTCTTAATGTAGGCATGAACAAATTTCCATCGATCCAATAATATATTTATCTACCTTTTGTCCTAAGAGATGGTAGTGGTCAAGTCCATGGATGTCATTTTTCCTTTCTCTAGCGGAGGGGTGATAAATATCTACTGATGCATCTGGGATTTCTACGATCCACATATCAATGTTTTTCATCCCCTCTCAAATAGTGTTGAATTATGCAAGCTTGGTTTGCACCTTTTTATGTTTCTCCACGATAGTAGAAACTAAGTCCTAGAACATGTGCAAGTGCTAGTGCATGTCGATTAAGGCCTCCTCTAGTTCAATTCTAACTTTCTTTGCATTGATCTTAAAACTTTGAAGGTTGCCTTCATCGAACTTTACCTATTGAAGTTTATCCATGAGTTTCTTAATCCTTACTTGATTTATTATATTTTTTTGATGCATATTCCAGACATTATCCTTTGTGGCACTCCAAAAAGTGGATCCAACTGAGGCTATGGCTACTATATATTTTCTCACATTCTTAGTTATGGGGGTCTGTGTAATGACTAAAATCAGGTCCCCCCCTGTTACTGATACCCTATTTTCTTGTTCTTGTATAATTCAGCCTGATTCTTTGACATATAAAAACTTTTGTAGGTCGGGTACATCATTTTTCCTAAATGGAATTTTGAGTCCCAAACTAATGTTGTTGGCACTGACTGTTTATATCTATAGAATATCAATGTCCATTGGAACTATCCGTTGGGTCCTGTCTTCTTCTTCTTTCTTCCTCTACTCTTCCTCTATTTCTTTATCTGTATCTTCTTTAGCTGATTTCTCTGATTCTTCTTTCGATGTTTTTGTTGCTACTACCTTTTCCATTGCTTCCATTTTCTTTTCTTCTTTATGGGCAACTTCCTTTGTTGTAGTTTCTGGTTTTGCCTTAGCTTTGTCTTCTTCAACGATCTTCCTCTTATTCTCCATGATGTCATTATTTTTATTTTGAACCTTATATTTTTATCTGCATGTGTCTCTTCATACTCTATTGATCCTGAATATGTATATGTGGAAGCATGAGACATTCTTTTCGTTGACTCTTCCTCTTCTTTATTCCTGGCCTCCTCTCATGCTTTCTCTTCGTCTGTAATCCTTCCAATGGACTTGCCTCTTCTCTTGAAGGTGTTCTCATTGTAATTTCTTGAATTTAGATGTACTTCCTCTTCCTCCCAGACATATTTCATGTATTCCCAAGGAAAACCTACCTTATTGAAATGGTCTTTTACGACTCCTTTCAGGTCATGTCTCTTGAACCTCTCCTCTCCAAAATGGTACAAGAGCAGGGTGTTAACTTCATCTTATGCTTTCTTGGTGTTTGAGAATGAGTATAGTATAACATACAGTGGGAGTGGGGGTCATATTGACTTCTTTCCTTGATACAACATTTCTCCTACTCCATTGATCATAGTTCGATAGGTCACTTCTTGGAGTACCAGTTTGTCTAGTACAAACCAAGGGAGTAAAGGGGGGGAAGTTTTTGGCTCCATATACTCTGATATAAGTACCATGATCCATAAGGTACCAATACCCAATCATTTTTATGACATTTATCTCTTTTTTAGTCATACATGAGGTTGGTGTGCATAATATAAACTTGTAAAAAGGAGCCAAGAAGTTCTGGCAGATCTTCTGATATTCTTTCATGTATTTTTGCTCCCAGAGCACTTTGTAGTAGATGTGAATGGTTTCATTCGATGGATGCCATTTCCATCCCATATTTAGGTATTGGTGTGCAATGCACATGATTTCTAAGAGGTAGGAAGACATGTGGAAAATTGAGAAGGTTCCTAGTTGGGCTTCTAAAACTTTGGCTATATCATTTTCTAGGTTGGTTGATAGGATGTCATCCCAATTGAAATACAATCCTCCATCTATGCAGTAGTATATTAGAGGTATATATGACAGGGATAATTGGGAGGCATCTGGTTCCCCATATCATCTGCATAGTATGGATACCATGTACTGATAAGGCCTCCTTAGTGTAGTTGTGGGGTACTCTCCCTTGGGTCTATTTTTGAATTTCTTGTTTCATTTGTACCATCTGGGGAATAACTCTTTATTTGTGTATTCAAAATCATAAAGAAGATTTATGTCTAGTTTCTTAATCTCTTTGTCAAGATGATAACATTTTTCTAGGTATTCAGGTTGAAATTATGCTATGGGTTTGTTTATGGATTTACAGACGTATATGTTCCTCAAATCTATGTTTTTCAGGATCCGGGTGATGGCATCAGCGCAAGGGAACACAACAATGCATGCTTCCACTCTAAAAATTCCAGATGTTATGATGTTATTGAATATTATTAGCTCATATTGGTATTCAACATCAATGGAGAAGTTCTTCTTTTTAAACATATCGTACACATATCCCCATTTGAATGCCTCTCCTTCCTTTTCTAGGAGTCTAGTAGTGTCATCATACATGGCTCCAGGAGTTTCAAGTTCATCTTCAATCTATTAGCCACTTCTAGAGGCCTCTTTGGTTGATGCTATACTAGCTACTTTCTTTCTCGGAGGCATTTTTGAACCTATGAAGTAAATATGGAGAAGTTATTAGTGTAAGGATAAAATCATAATTGATACGTAATTAATATGTCTGGGTATCTGGAATTACCTGAGGATTCACTTGAGTTGATGCTTGGTGGAATATCATCATATGATGACGAAAGTATGATGGTAGGCATGGTGAGAGATATGGTGGAAGTTAGAGAAGAAAATGTCTTGGAAGATGCTCAAAGGTTGAAATTGGAACAATTATTATGAACTGCCCCGATGACTATCAGAAGAATTAGTATCAAGTGTTCTGAAAACCATCGGCCAATTTAGTATGAAATGTTTCGATAGCCATCGACCAAGTTGGTAACAAGGTCACTGATGAAGGTGAGAGAATCAATAAGTTAACATAAATTCCCTCGATGTATTGAAGGAGTCGATACGAGCTCCTCTGATATATCGAAACTGAGATAAGATACATATGACGCAAAAAAAAAAACATTCATGCTGATTTTTTGGTCTTCTTGCTCCTCACCAAAATGTTGGTTACCCTCACCTTCAATTCCATAGGGACTTAGTTCTAGAACATTGTTTCAACCTATGCTCCCTTGCCTTGAATTGAACTCTAAGTTCCATTGTTGTTTGAAGACAATGAGAGATTATCCATGCAATGAACTATAACCAAAGCCTGAAGCCTACTACATTCTCCCCCCAGTGACTCAATTTGACCTTTGTAGTTGAGAATAATGATTGAAATATTAACATTATGTGAAATGTTGCATTGCTCCAATTCTACTACCTTGGAAGTAATAACTAGGATTGCACTATTGTTGGGCTATGAAATTTCCTTGTGCCTATGCAAGATTTGTTTAAACTTTTGATCGCCCTCACCTGTGATTGATACCCCTACCACTTTCCCTTGCAACATAGATATACAAAACTTAGGCTTGGTTGACCCATATTTGAAACCGAAACCTGGAGGAAATCCCCAAATTCCGCTAGCTCTATGACCTCTTCACAGATGCAAGGCCTCTACTAACGAACTCTAGAATAAAGAATCCCCCTCATTGACCAAAGTGACCATGAAAAGATGCAATAGATCCTCTATATTATTAATCATCAACTCAAACCTTTCCTCAACAGACACAAATGTGATTGCTTTAGCGGTTGATTGACCATGCTTCCTCCCTTCCTTCTTGAATATTTTCTTGTTTATGGACAACAAAATTTTCCAACATAGGAATTTTGACAATGTTTTCCAAACTCTCCTTAATATTTTCATTCTTTGGAAGGTTCCACTATATAGCTTCTCCCGGTGAAAAAAAACCTATTCACATGACAACGACCTTCTCTCTCAAAACTTCAATCTTGCTAAAGCACGATCCCATACTTCAAGTGCATAACTTCACTCAAGGAAAAGGTGACAGGTTGTTTCTTTCTTGCTAGCACACAATGCACACTGCAATGGGCCTACTATTCTCGGCTTTTTAAATTTTCTACTGTAAGAATTTTCCCATGCACTAGATTCCAATAGAAAAAAATTATCTTCGAAAATCCATCACTACACCAATTATTTTTCCAAAGGGGTTATTTTTGCGTTGATATGGAGGGATCTAAAAGTGACTTATACCCATATTTGACCATATATCAAGCTATTCCCCACCCTCTTCTATCTCGCTCATCAATTTTTCATGGAGAACAACCATGAAGGGACCGATCTAGCACTCTGGACAAACTTACTAGATATTTTGTAGGAGATCCAAAGTTCCATCCTTTCCAGGACCTTGTAGAACCATCCCACTATGATATATCATAAAGAGAATGCAAATTCCTCCCTTTCATGCATCTTTTTAGTAGAGATAAGTCCTCCCTATTGTTCAAGGCGATCCTACAATTGATACCATATTACAATATCCTCACTTTCTTCCCATTTCCTAAATACCAATTCAAATTGGACTGGATTAAATGGATAGATGCTTTCATAAGCTTGAATATTTGAGACCCTTTCAACCTTTTTCAGGTATTTTCCAACACCTTAATCTTGATCCCGTGAAATACTTTTTCCATAGGACCCTTTTCCACCAATTTGGAGAATCAAAGATCATGCTTTAGAGTATCATTAATCCAAGGTCCATATTCATCAAGGATGGATTTGTAATGCCCAATCCACCCTTGTCTTTTGGGATTCTTATAGTCTTCTAGTTCACTAAATGATACTTCTTGGAATTACATTTGCCTCCCTGCGATAAAAACTTCCTGATATTAACAGATACTTGGCTCAATATGTTATATGGGGATAATAAAGTTGAACATTGATAAATGGAATATAGGAGAGAATGAATTTAATGAGAATTAACCTAACCGCAGGGTTAAGCCACTACGATCCCCACTATGCAAAATTAATTATGATATTTTCCAATATACTTTTCTATCCCTGGGGAGAGGGACCTTTAATTGAGATAGTAATTCCAAGGTAGCAGAAAAAGGACCATTCTTCTACCAGCAAAAATTGATGAGTTTTTGAAATCTGATGCATTACCTCTAAACTAGAGTGCCAACCATAAATTTGACATTTTATCATGTTAACCGCTCCTCTAGTGTCCAAAAAGACATCCAAAATTCTTTTGAATTTTCTAGCAATGATAAGAGATGCCCCTCCTATTAGTAACATGTCATTGGATAATTGAGAGTGGTTTATTCTCTTGGTTCCTTTGATCATCTTGATCCCTAGAAGATTACCTGCAATTATTTTTTATTCCAATTTGTTATTGAAAGCTTCAGCCACGATGATGAAAAATAAAGGGGAAAGAGGGCATCCTTGTCTTAGACCCCTACTGCATTAGAAGAATGAATCTATTCGACCATTAACTAGTGAGGATATCCAAGGAGAGATGACATAAGAGGCTATCCAACAAACAAAATTAGTACAAAAACCAAATTTAACCAAGACCTTGAACATAAAGGAATTCCTTACCCAATCGAAGGAATTAGTCATGTCCAATTTGATTACCATTCCCTTTTCTTTTGCTCCAAAAATTGAATTTATTGCTTCTTACACCAAAACATTGTTGTCTATAATTTTTTGGTTTTGCATGAATCTACCTTGGTTATCTGAGATGAACTTTGGCATTAACTTCTTCAAACGTCCTGCTATAATTTTTGACATGATTTTATATGAGGAATTGCAGAGAGAGATGAGGTGAAATATGTTAACAAAATATGGGTTGGATTCTTTTGGAACTAGTGCCAAGAAAGAGGAGTTTGTGCTCCCTCCCAATTTGCAAGTTTTTTTATCACACACCATCATTCTTTTTAGCTCTTACTTGATTATACCCTAGACAAATATATCGAAGGATATCAAAAACCCATTACGACCAGGGGATTTTTCAAGGTCAAGGCTCCATATCGCCTTTTTTATTTATTCTTCTTTTATGGGCCTATTAAGATCACCATTTTCTAGATTAGAGATAATTAATGAATGGTGTTTAATCAAGGCTCCATATCGCCTTTTTTATTTATTCTTCTTTTATGGGCCTATTAAGACCACCATTTTCTAGATTAGAGATAATTAATGAATGGTGTTTAATCAACTCAGCCTCTTAGTCTTGGTCAGAATGAGCTTCCTTCTTGTATAAGGCACTAACGTGGAGATATGTTGCCTTTTTAATGTCTTAAAATTATGTTATCTTGGTGCCATCATCCAAAGTGATTTCTCTTACATTATTCTTGGACATGTGATCTCTTGCTTGCTTGTGAAAGAAGTTGGATTTTTGGTCTCTTGATTTGAGCCATAGACTATAATACTTGAGGCACCATTGTTCCTCTGCATTTATCATAGTTCATTGAAATTGATTTTGGAGATTGGCCTCTTACTATTCCAACTACCTAGGTATCTCTTCTTCTTCCATTTTATCTTGTAATTCATCAATATTCACTTTTATATTTTCTTTCTCAATAAAAGGGGAAACATACCAGTTTTTTTCCTAATCCTTTACTGTTAGTTTAGTCATTTGATATTTTTCTCCCATATGTAGACAGGTTCATGGTATCCAAGTTTTCCATACATCTTTGACCTAGTCAACTTCTTCTTGATTATTCACCCAAAGAGGATTGTACCAAAATGGAAGTTATGAAAATGAAGGGAGATGATCTTATGATCATAATTGATGGAAGGGAGAATCAAGTATTTGAAGGAGTAATATTGAAGTAATAAGTTGTTGTGAACTAGGAATCTGTCCAACCGTACTACAATGTGACTTGGACCTTCTTTATTGTTGGTCAAAGTAAATTTCCCCTTTATAGGATCAATATCCACTAAATCCCAATCCCTAATAAAATCCTCAAAATTTTATCTAGAAGGGTCCCAAACTACACAACCCCCTCTCTTTTTCAAGTTATACATTACTATATTGAAATCACTAGTTATTATACATTGATGTATAAATTCAGAGTTGGAAAAATTTGAGAGGGTCCTTCAACAGATCTCCTTTTCCATATAGCTAACTGTCATATAAATATTAAAAATGTTGATATATTTCCTGAATTGAATGATTTTAAATCTTTTCAAAATCCAATTTTGAGTATAAGAGGAGTATTCTAAACTTACCAGTTGAGGGTTCCAAAGAGTGCATGTTACCCCCCGATGCCCAGGGGTAACTAGAGGAGATCATGTCTCATGGACCGCAATGGAGAACATGATCCTAACCATGATGATAATCAACATGTCCATCTATGGAAAACCAACAACCCCCCTCATTCACCTTTAAATCTACAGGTCAACCAAGGCTCATCACATCCAAGCAACCCAGAGTATGGGAGATGGTAAGCCATCGCCACCATAAGTTATGTTAGTCCTTATTTCATGAAAAGTGTTGTTCTTAATTTGTTGGACATGTGTATAATGATCCTTGGTTGAAGTTGGTTAATAGATCACTAGTTTGGGAAATTGTGTCAATTGCCTCGTTTCACCTTGGTGGTCATCTTTTATGCCCTAGTCCTATGTTGTCACCACCCAGGGAAATGGGGTACTACTAGGGGGCCCTCACAAGGGTAATGTTTCATTCCCCACCATATTTAACATTTTCCATCCTGGAGCCTCTCATATTGTACTAAAATTTGGCAATGGTTCATGGTCCATTCTCTCATGAAAAGAGGGGTTGGAGGCTCAAAGGTTGATTGCAGCTACTATTAAAAGAATATGAAAATGATGCTAAATAAATAAAGGAATCATATCAAAAGGAATTAAAAAATCCAGTCCAAAATTGATCTCTACTCTTTCAGTGCTCACCTTGGTCCCAAATAACAATGTTAAATCTTCAAAACCTTATAAAAGGGGAATTGAAAATATGATAAAGTGGACTAGAAAGATGGATGATAAAAGGGTTTGGAAGAAATAATGTGTGAATATGGGGCAATTCAAGAGAAATTACACCCTCCACAAAGGTGATCATAGAAATGGATTAAATGACACCATAAGCCATGAAGTAATCCCTAAAACCATATCATGATCATACTTACTCTTGAATGGTTTTTGCTTTCCCTACCACTCTTGGGACATATCCCTCTACCTAGGTTATTTTATTTCCTCTAGGTAGCACGCCTACTAGGGTTGGATGAAGGCCCTCACATACTTAAACTTGAAAACTCACATGGGGTCCTAGGCTAGTGTGATGTTTGAAGGGGATATTGGGGTGAATTTCCATATATGGTTTATGTCTTAAGTTACAAATTACTTTGCATGCTTTAAGGACTAATGTTTCTAGTAAAATTTGGCTAACCATGTTTTATACATTGATTTTTCTTGGATGCCCTAACATGGTTCTTTGAGGGACATCATGGGCTTGTCCCCAAGATGTTGTGTCTTTATTTTAAAGACCTTGGCATATGTGATGGAGAGAATTGGGCCATCCAATGACTCACCATACTCAAACATTGGCTCTCACATCCTCAAAACCCTGAACAATGGACATATGGTATTGGTAGGATAAAATTCAGTCATGATGGCACACATATGGGTTGGAAGCCCCACAGGCTGGAAAGAGTGCCCAAGGACTTATTTTGCACCAGGATCAAGGAATTTGCAGCAAAAGACAGTGCAAATATGAGATGAAGCTCCCCAGGGCTTGGACACAACACCTGGATCCTGGACATTCCCCATTTTAAGGTCATGACATCACCTTCTAGGGTATGTGTTGGGTATGTGTTATATTCTTTGCATGTGTGTGTGTGGGCGTGTTAGATTCAAAAACTGTATTTGATGATTTTTCTATTTTTAGTGGTTTTCTAAACTAATCCCGGATTAAGGGATTAGGGTTTTGGTAGCTACGAAATACCTAAAATATTGTATATATTGTATTGTGAATGGTGAAATTAATACAACGAAGAGTTGAAAGGTGCGACACCAAGGAAGGATGTTTTTCTTCCAGTTAAGAGTTTCCAGTGTAAATCTATGTGTACTATGTGTATGATCCATTGATTAATTTATATTTTTCTTAAGAATATGTATGCATTGATTTAATTCACGGGTTTAAAAACTTACATATGGTATAAGAGATAGTTTTTGGCTTCAGGGGGATGCCTTTGTTGCTGAGGGTTTGGCTCGGTCTTGATAGATCAAGTTTATCTTGGGTCTGTGATAAAACTAGGTTCAGTGGGAGCTTTTGCAGTAGTGATTTGAGTGTAGAAATAGGAATGGTGAGCTATTCTAGAATCGATATAGAGAAGTTCAACGGTAAAAACTTTGAGCTATGGAAGCTCAATATGGAGGACCTTATTGTAAGAAAATAAAAATGGATCATTGTGGATCCTGGTGCATATCCTATTGGTAAGCAGTCTACTAGCACACAGTCTACTGGTACACAACCTACTAGTACACAAACTATTAGTACAAAACCTATTGGTATGTCGAAGGAAGATTGGGAGAAGTTGGATAGAAGAGAAAGGAGTACTATTCGAATCCACCTGAAAGATTCAGTGTTGTTGAATGTCTTGGGAGAATATATAGCCAAGGAACTATGGGATAAGTTAGGGAATTTGTATCAATCAAAGTCCCTGGTAAACAAGTTGTTTCTTCGAAAAAATTTGTATCATCTTAGGATGGAAGATGGATATTCTGTGATAGAACATCTAAATTCCTTTAATACACTGGTAAGTCAACTTGTCTTTGTTAATATTATGATTGAAGAAGAAGATAAGTATATTACTTTTTTATGTTCTTTGTCGGACTCTTGGGATAATCTGGTTGTAGCAATTGGTAGTACCACTCTACATTGAAGTGTGAGGATGTAGTTTCATCCTTGTTATCTGAAGAGATGAGGTGGAAAAGAATGGATAGTCAAATCACATATGCTTTAATTGTAATATGTCATACCCAAGACAGGAATCCTGGTAAGTCTTCGGGGGGGGGGTATCTAAATCTACAGGTAGATCTAAGTCTCCAGGAAAATATTTGAGGAAATGCTGGAATTTTGGTAATTATAAGAAATATTGCAAGTCTAAGAAGCTTGATAAACCAAAGGGATCTGATAATACCTCTTCCATAAAGGAAAAACCCTCCAATGAAGAAGGAGGTGTTATTTACCTGGCATCTACTGGTACACATGCATACCATGGTGTATGGTTGATCGACTCAAGTGTGTCATATCATATGACTCCTCACAGGGAGTGGTTTTGTGAATATGAAAAATACGATGGTGGTGATGTATTCCTAGGAGATGACTTGACGACCAAAATCATGGGACGTAGAAGGGTTAAGTTGTTGCTAAAAGATGGAAGGATTAGAACTCTCCCTAGGGTTTTTCACATTACAAAACTAGCCATGAGCCTAATATATTTAAGCAAGTTGGATGATGCGGGAGTGGATACTATATTGGGAAAGGGAACTTGCAAGATGGTACGACAAGCAATGGTGTTGATGAGGGGAATTCGGTGTGGAACTTTGTACAAGTTGTTGGGAAGCACTTATACTAATGGGTGTAACATTCATGTTGTCCTTGAGTAGAGAAATAAAGAATACAAGCCCAATACTTTCTCTGGAAAGAATACCATGTTGTGGCATCAAAGATTGGGGCATATTGGAGAAAAGGGCCTTATAACACTACACAGTAAAGGTATGGTTGAAGGTATGTCTAAGTGCACTTTGGATTTTTATTTTTGTGAACATTTCATATATGGTAAATATAATCGAGTAAGATTCCCATCTTGTGCTACAAGAGCAAAGGGGATATTAGAGTTGATACACAATGATGTGTTTGGACCTGTGCATGTTCCATCACTAGGTAAATCTGTGTATTATGTTTGATTCATAGATGATTTCTCAAGGAACACGTGGATTTATTTTCTTAGAAACAAATATGAGGTATTTGATAAATTTAAAGAGTTTAAGTCTCTGGTATAAAAGCAGACAGAGAAGAAAATAAAGGTATTGAAGACAGATAATGGTGGAGAATTCTGCAGAAATAAATTCAAAGAATTCTATAAGAAGTGTGGTATAGCAAGACATACTACTACTCCACACATACCTCAATGGAATGGATTTACAGAAAGGATGAACCAGACACTGATGGAAAAATCAAGGAGCATTCTTAGTGGTGCCAAGTTAGGACAAGAATTATGGGCAAAGGCAGTGGGTACAACATGTTACCTAGTCAATCGAGCACCCTCATCAGCGTTGGATGATAAAACTCCACATGATGTATGGAATGGTAAGAAACCCTCTCTTGAAAATCTCAAAGCATTTGATTGTGTTGCTTATGTACATGTTCCAAAGGAAAATAAGAGTAAGCTGGATAATAAAGTTGAAAAGTGTATCTTTATGGGTTATAAAGATGGTGTGAAAGGTTATAATATTTGGAACCCATAAACTAAGAATAGTGTTTATAGTCGGGATGTTGTTTTTAGAGAGGTGAAAGATGTTTCCAAATAGGAATTCCTACCAAGGAAAGAAGAACCTAAGAAAATAGAGTTTGAGTTGGATGATGCAAAATTTGAATCAACTAAAGAAGATGAAGCAAAAGAAGAAGAACCTCATACCCCAATATTGAGGAGATTAGTGAGGGAGAGAAGGAAACCAGAAAGGTATAGTCCACTTGATTTTTGTTATAATTTTTCTTTATCTATTACTGATGATGATCCCAAAACTGTCAGGGAAGCAATGAATTCAGAGGATAGTAAACTCTGGAAGAAGTCCATCGTTGAAGAAATGGATGCCTTGGATAAGAATGAGGCATGGGATCTGGTTGAGTTTCCAGCTGGAAGAAAATATATTGGTAGAAAATGGTTGTTTAAGAAGAATTTTAATGCAGAAGGAAAAGTGGAGAAATACAAAGCTCAGTTAGTAGCAAAAGGTTACTCCCAGGTAGAGGGAATTGACTTTGGTGAGATTTTTCTCTTGTTGTCAAGTTAACTTCTATTAGATTTCTTTTATCTATTGTTTTTTCTTTCGATATTGAAGTGGAACAGATGGATGTGAAGACAAAATTCCTACATGGGGATCTGGAAGAAGAAATCTACATGAAGCAGCCAGAAGGCTTTGTAGTGACACGAAAGAAAGATTCGGTCTATAAGCTAAAGAAGTCACAATATGGTCTGAAGAAATCACCTAGGATGTGGTATCAAAAGTTTGACACATATATCTTTGGATTGGGAATTGTGAGAAGTAGGGTTGATCACTGTGTATATTCCAAGCAGGTTGGTAATCACTTCATTTATGTAGTATTTTATGTTAATGACATGTTGCTGGTAGGAAATAACATGGATGTTATCAAGGAGGTGAAATCACATCTATCCTCCAAATTTGTCATGAAGGATATCGGTGCTACTAACTTCGTTATGGGAATGGAGATTAAAATATATCATGCAAACATGAAACTCTGGTTGAATCAGATAAAATATGTTGAGACAATATTGCAGAGGTTTAATATGCATGGAAGTAAATCGATCAAGGTTCCTATTCCTATAGGTGTAAATTTATCTACAGATCGGTGTCCCAAGACACAGGAAGAAGAAGAATACATGTCCCATGTTCCGTATGCCAGTAAAATTGGCAATTTGATGTATGCAATGGTTTGTACTAGACTGGACATTGCACATGCAGTGGGAGTTTTGAGCAGGTATATGTCAAAACCATGGAAGGAACATTGGACAACAGTAAAGAGGGTCTTCAGGTATTTTCTTGGCACTACCAGTTATGGATTGTGCTACTAAGGAATACATGTATTGGACAGAGTGTTGGACATACATGGGTTTGTTGATGCAGACCAGGATGGAGATCTGGATCACAAAAGATCTACAAGTGGGTATGTTTTTAACCTATTTGGAGGAGAAATCAGTTGGATGAAAAAAAGACAGGTTGTAGTGGCACTCTCAACTACAGAAGCAGAATACATGGAAACCACTCATGCAAGTAAGGAATTCGTATGGTTACAGAGATTGTGTTAAGGTATTGGGTTGGCACAACAAGCAGTGAGATTAGATTGTGTTAACGATAAATCTTGTCCCTGGTTCGAGAAGCACGCGGGTCTGCAAGTTGCACGCAGTGCTCAAGCGCAGCTCAGGAGAATTCTTGTTTTCCTCCAAGTATCAAATCAAGCGAGCATGCTAAGTCTTGCTATTGACGGACGAGATCCGTCCGCAAAGAAAATCAATGGTCATCGGGGTGTCGGAGTTTCCCATCTACTCGACATTTAGCAGCAGAGAAGTCTCTTTTCTTTAAAGGCTGAATATAGGTCGTCTCATCCAGAGGCACGTGGCGAGAGATCCCACAGAGTTGGGGGTCGCGGAACTAAAAGTCCCGAGCACATGGCAACAGAAATATCGATATCCCGATGCCCGATTTCCCGATATCGGGGGCAGTTTTCGATAGTGGAAGACAGGTGGCAGACTATGCACCAAGGAGCTGATCGTCAACAAGTCAACGGCCATAATCCATCGGGTTTCGGGAAATCACAAGTCTAGTGGACACAAACATCATGTCGTCAAAAACGCTGAAATCCCGATGGGAAGTTGGACCACGGTCGTGCAGGGACAGGTCCTATGGGTTATGATCTAGCCGGTAGGGGCTATTCCCCGGGAGAAGGAGCTCGTCACATATCGAGATATCGGGGATCCCGGAGGCAAGGAACTCACGAACCCCAATCCCCGAAATCCCGAAGCCTCGTCACATACATCCACCGTCTGTTCTTTGCCGCCACGTCTTCTTTCCATATCATGCTAACCACAGTTTTTCGGCCATTGTGTTCCTCCACCTAGCTCGTACACTTCAACACCCATGGATCCTGCCGCTTGTATCTGCCCTATTGTTTTCCTACCCGATCACCGTTCACTCACCACTCCACGTCACTCATCAGTCCTACCATGATTTCTCCAAGCGAGATTCAAATGGCATAGTATGAAGATTTCCATGTCCTGTAGGCACAAGATCGGCCAGGGCCTTCTCTGATTCCAATGAAACAGTTATTACAACAGCTAAGGGTAGTTGGACATCGTTTCCTCCATAAATGGAAAGCCAAGGAATGAATGTAGATTGGTCAATTCAGTTAGAGGGCCTCTGAAACATGATTGCGTCTGAATGAAGCTCACGAACATCCAGAGATTGCAGACACAGTAAATGTGAAGCCGTAATGTCTTCAATACAATGCCTCGATTTAGCTTCTAGTGTTTTGTTCCAAGTATATGTGGGCATTTTGGCCACTTTTGTAAGATCAATGGTTGAGCAGAGCTCCCTGGTTGTAAAATTTTAATGAAGCATTGTTGTTCTGGTTATGTATGAGCTTTGGAGACTTCTTGCCTTATGAATGCCAGTTTCTATCATATCTTTGTTTACACTGTATTAGAGCAGCTCAGAATTGGAGG